>OMLB01018590.1:18183-60381 GCA_900302555.1 Myripristis jacobus | reverse complement strand
AAAAAAAAAAAAAAAAAAAAAAAGGGGGAGGGGGGTGGTGTTTATTTATAATCTGAACATGATTTGACTTGAAAAGTTCAGCACAACACAAGTATCTGCAGACATGTCACCAGAAGCAACTTTGTTTATCACCACCAAACGAAACAGGTCTGCAATTATGGAGACAGTTTGAGAAAGCACTCAAGCACCAACTCAAGTGGTTCTAATGTTAGGAAGGGTGTAAAAAGAAAAAAAACAAAAAAAACAAAAAACAAAATCCAGACACCATTTCTGAGTCACTGACAAGTTGTCCTTGTGACAAGAAAAGCCAGATCATTAAACACAACTGTGCATCTACAAGCTTCATGCTTTAATTTCACATTCATTTTTCAATTTTTATTTTACTTTTTAGCCTACATATTTAAATATCTAATTTAACATCAAAAGCTTTTATTTGAGCTATTCTGAATGCTTTTCAGAAGTTTGTATTTATTTCAGTTTGCACTTCTGAAAAAAAAACCCTTATATTCTCAGTGCAGTGTGAAATGTGTCACAATACATGCAATATACAAAAATAACACAGTAGCTATGTAATAATTCTTAAAACACAGTGTTGCACCACATTTAAAATTGCATTCTGATGAAATTATCAGGCAAAAATTGTACATCATGTATTGTTCAATGTTTTCTCAGTAATTTTTATGCAGCTATGGTGCTTTGGGTGATAATTCTACTGTTGTCCCATATCTGTGTCTGTTTAGGTTTAAATTATGTTTCATGTGTCTTCTTCAAGCTTAGTTATTACCTCTATAACACTTAGACTACACTTGCTTTAGTAACAGTATTTTAATGGTATAGTATTTCACATTTTCAGTGATTTGCAGGGGTAGCTTGCTGTGGTGGTGCAGCACTGCTGAATGAATACAGAAGAAGCACTGCGATATAAATTTTAGGTCATAATTCCCAAAAGCACGACGACAATCTGAGAACTGAATAAAGACACTTCCGCAGTGGATGCAACTAGAATACAGCAAAAAGATGCACCACAACATGAGCCATGTGCTGGGTTCTGCTGAATTTTAAGGGAGGGTTTGTTTCCTTACTAATATGTCTGATGGCACCTATGGACCTCAGCTGTTGGGTTGGTCAGGTATGAGGTAATTCCACACAAAAATTACTCATTTCCCACACACTTCGGCTGCTGTGGTCAACAGGCTCAGCCTCGCCAGACTTCTGTATAGCGGACAGAATGGGCCTGGAGCCTTGAGGAAACCAACTTAATAAAAGAGCAGAATACAGGAGTCCCGTTCGACCACCCGGTGTCAGTGACAACAATTTACACACCCAGGGCATTAGCTACCAGTGAGGTCAGCCAGACGTGTGTTTGTGTGCCTATTGGTTGTGTTCGGGCATTTAAACACACAACAGATGACAAGCACAGCTGAATACAAATCTCTTGCAAAGCATACCCATCAGCGGCCTCTTGAGACACGATACAGTCTTATCTGGAGCTCAGTGTGAAGACTTATGGAGATCAAGAGAAATTTACCATTCGACAGGGGCTCCACATCTAATCTACTGCCTCACTGACTGCACAATAAAACAGGAAGGCAGCGAGGGAGAAGTGCAACTAGCAATGATGAGAAACTTTTTGCTATGTATATGTAAGTTAAGTTTATTCAGTCATCAGAAACCGGTACAATAATGAGCAATTGTAGTGCAACTGAGGTGATTTTCAATAAATGAAAATAGAAAATAGGACAGCACAAATGGATGGCTGAAGGGATGACAATGTTTTCTATACTGCCTGCTACATTATTTATTTTCTCTTTTCAGCTGACTGCAGAGGATGGGGGAGTAGGGTTGGTGAGTCATGCATGGGACAATGATTGTGTCAAAATAACTGACAGCCCTCAAAATGACATTTGGTGACTGACAGGTGAACCTTGGCTGTCAGTTTGTCCCTGAAAATGAAAAACATTGCTTTCTGTGACCTAAAGAGGACCTCTCGTTCAATATATCGGAGCTGGTTCCTCATGGTCTGATGAGGAAAAACTGTTCAACTAGTGTGCCAGTTCCTTTTGTAGGTCCAGAGTGAGAATTAACGCATACTTTGCCACAAAACAAATAATTGGTATTGGCTTTTGAACAACTGGGTTCATCAAGATCCTTCATCAGTTTTATAGTGTGTGTTGAAGACATTTCTAATGATTTACGTGGGAGACATGAGAGCCATGAGAGAGAATAAGCTGTAGAGCAGAAGTCCCTGCTGGCAGAACACAGATTGTGAGAGAAAGAAGCAACAGAAATGTTGAAAGAGAAACACAGACATTTAAAATGCACTAGGTTATCTTGTTATTCTGGAAACTTACTTTACTTTAGTACAAGTTACTCTCACCTCTGTGCATCCTGAACCAGCTGCCTTAGATCATGTCCCTAGGTGGTGATCAGTATCACTGTTGTAAAATGTATAAATTTTAACTAATGATGGGAAGCAACACTTTGGTCATACAAAAAACGGTTCTTTGAAAAGTGGTTCCATTCCATGATTAGAAGCTGAACCACCAACTACTAAAGAACCACTTTATTTAGTAGAAGGTTCCTTATATGAAAATAAATAAATAAATAAATAAATAAACAAAAATAAACTGGTTCTTCATTGAACCATTAGGGTTCTTAAGAGAACTCAAAGAACTTTTCTGATGAGTCTTTGATGAAAATTATGACTGTATAAATGAAGGATGAGCTGCCATTTCAGAGAAGCCATCTCATCACCATCAATTTGGCCCAGTTCTAGTCTACAAGCAGAATAGGTAAAACCCCAGCTCCCAATCTTTCAAGAGCTGTTTTTAACCCAGTTAATGGTATTACAGCCAACTCTGTGCAGTCTCATGTTTTAAACAGGGATTCTATTCTTATCTGGCACATCAAAGTATAGATATCCAAGCTGTACCAGTCTTGGCTTTCCTCTCTGTATGACTAATAAAGAACATAGTATCTGAAAAAAAAAATCCATTCATCACTTTGATCTTAAAGAAAAAAAATCCTTTAAAAGAAAGTAAACAAATACATTTAAATACAGAACACACTGTTTTTGTCTGAGCAGAGCATCATGGATGCCTATTTCAGAAAAGATCTGTTTGTTTCTTGACGGACTGATTGGGCTTCGATTTTCTTTGAACTGTGGGAAGCTACAGCTGCCATTTTTCTGTTTGAAGAGACCCAGCCGTGGCTTTACGTTTGGACCTCTGTCACCACGATAACTGCTGCCATGGAGACGAGAGGAGAGGGAGAAAATCAAGGGAGAAATGCAGAGAGAGTGAGACAGAGAAAGAAGCCACATGCCATGGTGTTTAATGAGTTGTGATCATTATGTTTCAAGAGACTTGCAATAGCACAAGGAGGAATGATAAGTCAGCTCAGACTAGTCATGCCAGTGCAGGGTTAGCTGAGGAAAAGGGACATGTCCAGTCCAACTTCTTGTCTTTATGGAGAGTAACCATGTGCTGACACTAGTGGTCGACCAATATAGGTTTTTCAGTAGCCAATGCCAATATTTAGAGAGCAGGGCAGCCGATATATATAATGCCAATATGTTTTTTTGTTCTTATTTTTTACATCTGATATAATGCAACAATTTAATAATAAGAAGACACAAAATAGCTGAACTGAAATGAACATTTTTCATCTATGTTACTGTCTGCTTTGTCTCTATTTGTTTAATAGATCTGCACTCTCTGTAGTGCACTTATTTAAATTTTTAAAAAAAGGTTTCTAATAAAGAAATGTCCACAGGTTATCAGAAAACTAAACTGTAAAAAACAAACAAAAAAACAAAATTGTGAATATAAAAATATCAGCAGATAAGGGTAACATGGTTCCACAGCAGCCACAGTGCCAGGCTGCCTGCAGATGTGTCTGTAGGCATGTTTTGTTTATCGGCCTCATGAGCGCAGATACTGGCCGATGTCGATTATCTCAAAATGTCAGATAGGTAGATCAATTATCTCTAGCTGACCCCACTCTGATCTGTGTAAGAGGCTATGTACAGGCAAGTCATGTATTGTCCACTGCTTTGGTATTGTGTTTTTGTAAGGTTAAGTTGTTTTTGACTTGACAGAAATAGTTAACAAGTAGGGGTGGAAATAAGCAAAGACCCCCCTGACATGATACTTTTAAAGGATACCAATTCGATATGTATTGAGATTTGATTTCATGATGTTGTGCAATGATTCCTGGTAGCTTAAAAAAAACAAACAAACACTGGATTATGGAAACCAGCTGAATCACACTTTCAAGGACAATTATAATGAGCATGTCAATTAAATTGACTTTGAGCTTTTAAGGTTTCTTGCAGGCCTCAGAACAGAAACCAGCCAGCAAAACAAGAAGTGTGTGGTGTTTTTTCCTGAGTAATCTGAAAGCTGATATGGGCAACATGGACTGCATGCTGGTTGTATTACCACAACACCCAACCTCTCATACAGCAGCGCTCGTGTCCAACTCATCTTTACCTTCTACGCAATTAGAGCCAAAGTTCTTCCACACTTTTGAGTTAAAGAGGTGGAGGCACAGCATGGATCTATGCTTTTACTCTCAGTCTTCAGTTCCTATGATGATGGGCTTAATTCCCACAATGCTGCACAGAGATGCAGAGATAAATCTTTGTTTGAACAGGTCACACTGGCATATGTAAAGAGAACTACAAAGTTTCAAATGGCTATATTCAACGTCCTGCCCATCTTGCAACTGCAAAGGTGGAGCAACTGTGAAAAGAAGAAAGGAGGTATGGAAAACTGGCTGGCTGTTGACAACAAAAGGTTAAGTCATAGGCAAATTTTCTGTCCAACAAGCTCACTGATGGCCCTTTTCCACTAGTATCTACTCAGCTCGCCTCGGCTCGCCTCTACACGGTTTGGGTGGTTTTCCATTACAATTGAGCAGCACCTCGCCGTGGGTGAAGTCGTCATAACAAGGTGGCGCACCGTCCAGCTCCCTCTGGATTCTTTGGACCGCCACCAGGCACAGAAAAGTCTCCACCTCTTCATTTGACCGCGGTATCGGTTTGCTTGCCATTTTCTGACTTAACCAACTTCAGTGGCGATCAATGCGCACGGCCGTTTTTTTTGTTTTTTTTTTAAATGTCGGGTTTTGTTTTCGTGCAGGAGTCGCTCTCGTCACTCCCTGTCCAATCAGTGGCCTGCACGGCGTTTACGTCACGTTTTCGGCTTGACTCAGCTCGACTCAGCTCCCTTGGAACCCCGGCTGAGTAGGTCCTAAAATGGGACCTGCTACCAGGTACTACCACCTAGTGGAAAAGCTCTCAAACCGAGTAGAGTCGAGCCGAGTAGGTACTAGTGGAAAAGGGGCATGAGTGTCTGTTCCTCACCCGAGTTTCCCTGGTCGTTCAGTGCTACAGGAAATGAACAGACATCTGGTGACTCGACAGTCATGTTGATTGCAGCGTTGATGCACCGGAAGGCAGACTGGGGTAAAACGTTCACTTATTGCCTTTATTCACTGGCATTAATATGAATTGGCTATTAATGAGGTTTACAAACAGTTTTCCAATCAAATCATTTTCATGGATCTTGCATTTGTTGAATACATCTCTCAGTTGTGCTCCTCCCCCCACCTTCCCACAGGTTACTGGCAACAATTATTTCTCCCATCAGCTGAGTTATGAACTGTACTCAAATTGCTCCCATGATATTTATAATACCATGATTGAATTTTTACTGAGAAGTACAATTTTCCCTGCAAAGCAGCTACCATGCTGACCAAGCTCCTTGAGGAGCTGATGGGTTTGTGCTGGTTAAGACTATCAGAGAGGAAGGCTGCAGATAAGACACAAGCCTGGATGGATTAGGGCCGGGCATTTTCAATTCTTTTCACAAACCAAATAGGGTGATGGATTAGGGGCTGGAACCGCAGAGTCATAATTAACATTTTTTGGTGGTAGTCACACTGATGCCTCACAATGTAATGGTGTGAGCAACTTATATGGTCCCGAATTAAACAAATTAAGAAATAATGAAGAATCACAGGCCTGCTGTTATTAAGCTTACACCAGTTCTCTTGATGGTCCAAGTGTATGTGGAAATTCACATATGAACCTTCTAATTTCTCATGTTCCATGTACAGGACATTTCCCACAAGTGATCATTCTCAATAAAAGAATTTCATTTGGGACATTAGGGATGAATCTACGGTGTCAATATTATGGGGGATGGGATGCTCTTCAGACATCAAAACGAACATCAAATGTTTAATTCACTGTCAATTTCAGGTAATTGAATATTTGCCTGTCCCATCTCTCTTCTGGATGTACGCCTTTTAGCTGAAGGCAAGATGCATAAGAGTTTCCGGTGAAAAGAGTGTGTTGTTCCTGGAGATGAAGTCATTAACCTGTGACACAACTCTGCACTTTACAACACCACAATTTTCTCACCGAAAGCCTTTCAGAAGCTACAGCATCAAATGTATGTCTGTTTTGTTAACTGGGTTAACAAAAGACACGCCTGTCAAAATTACAGGGATACCCCCTGAAAGTTGTTATTACGAAACTGAAATTATGAGACGTGTTCAGCCCTATAAGACTGACGCCAGGTGGAAGATTTGACAACCTACCAAAAATTCCCATATATCGTACTTGTATCTATCACTTAGAGGTTGAAATTGCAGTTTTTCACTGTCAGAAGTATAAAGTTACAGAACATCTGAAAAATGTTGTATCAGGTCTACTTGCCAGTGAGCTCATGCTAGCGTAGCAAATCTAATAAAGCAACATATGCAAATTTCAGGTGGTGGGCAGGCTAATCGGACATTGGCTGTTGGAAAGTCCCATTACAGTGAAAGTGTTATTATGTTGAAAGGAGGAGTAATTGCTTCACGATGTAATTGTTTTCCTGCATGTGTATCAAACAGTGCTCCTTGAAAACTGGAGTTAGGAATGCTCTACAGTGAAGTTAATGATAAAATCACCATAAAGCACCTGTAACTGTAACAATGTCAAAAACAAAAAATAAGACCACGATTTAGAAGATCATCATCTTCCTTTAAAGCAAAATTGAACTTTGGTAGAGTGTTGGGTTGTATAGCTCCCTGAGTATTAGAGGAGTCCACATGGTGCTGAAATATCCTCATTAGCTGCTCTGTGCTCCTCTGAGTGGCTAATCCACAATACTGTATATGTATCTCTGCATTCACTTCCACAGAGTAGCGAAACAGGTCCCAAAATGACACTTTTAGCACATAAACGAACAGATAATGACAATATAAAAAACAAGTCCCATTTTTTAAGGAAACTGAACATCTCTTTTCTTGTTATTTTCTTATTTGAACTGGAAAGTAGATCTGGCAGGTAGTTTCTGAAGCAACTGTCTGCCTAGTAACCTTGTGCCAGGAAGAAAGAGCCTGAAACAGTCTCAGAAATAATTGTATTTACGTAAATGCATGGGATACCAGGACTTGTTGATTTTAAAAGAATGAAGAGAATATAATAATGGAAGTAAGAGAATGAACAGTAACATGAGGAATTACAGCTGCTCTCATCTTCAAGTAGTAATCAACTGCTCTTTCTTCTGGCACACTGATCTGTCAAAAAACTGCCAATTTATTTGACAGATGTCTGTCGATGTTATTTATGAACATAAATGTGGTGGGCGAAAAAAACAACATGGAACATCTACAACAGTCCCACCACTATGCCAGGCTTTCTCAGTTCTGTCTTTGTTTTTGTTATCCTTTGATCCTGTGTACAGCATGGGATGGTGTTCACCGAGTTGTCTCAGTGTTTTCTGCTGCTTCCTAAAACAAAAAATGCCTGTAACTGGCTAAACAGATGGAGACAAATCTTTCCATTGAGAAAAACAATGTTGAGCTTTTTCTCAATGAAAAGGTGGAACTGGGTGGAACATTCTGTCAGAACGGATGGAAATCTATACCGAAGTGTCTAACAACTCTGATCCAACATGAACTGAAACCCACACACACGGACAATGAGTCAATATGGCCGCCTGGGTGGGTTTGTTGTTTAATTTTGCCATTCATTGTAACATTTTTTGTTTTCATACCGTGTTAAACAAAATTTTCATGTAAATAATCCACTGAAATTTGTTTGCATTACCTGAATTTTAAATTTACCTTGGTGCTCAGATGATTGTTTATGGTGGAGCCATATTTCACAGTTTTGTTTGTACAGTCTCGTGGGTGGTACTATAATTACAGGTCAAAACAAGGTAACAAATTTGTTGCTGACTGCCTTGTAATCATTTTTTTTATTTGTTTATGTGTGTGTGCTTCCTGCCCTTACCTCTGCAACCTTAGGGGGAACTCCATCTCCCAGCACTTCCCTGTAGAAGCACTGCTGGGTCATGTAATAGGAGAGGCCGCTCGTTCTCTTGAAGGCATCCTTCAGTCGTTTCAATTCCACATCCGTGACTGGAGGGGCAGAGAGAGGGGAAAGTGATGAAACAGACAGTAAGTCCAGTGAAGACCAAGGGCGAGTGGTTTTATCATGCCTCGATAAAGCATTCCTCCTGGCAACAGCAGCCGGCGGAGTTCAGCAACGTGGGGGTAAAACTACATTTTAAACAGCAGTGCCCCCGACATCACTGAGCTTCATTCAACAGATAGTGGCCTCGCTGTTTACTGATCCCCTCTCCTTTGTCAGAGCTGTAGCGTTACAAGAGATGAAGGGCCTTCATTACAGCCCTGACAAAGGGGAGAAAATTAGGAAATGGTGAGGCTACCATCTGTTGAATGAACGCCAGGCTCAGTCTTGCTGTTTGAAACTGTTTTTACCCCATGCCCAGTGAATTGCTGTTGCCAGGAGCCGAGCAGCGCTGAGGTGTTGATCAGCTTTTATGAATACTAAGCTTGCTAATGTAAGATTTTAACTAAATTTCAACAGCAAAGGCAACATCACTTAGGAGGTACAAGTCTTCACATTAGCTCTCCACTCTGTTCCATCTCTCTCTCACACATAAAGCCACAGAAACAACTCTAATGCATTTCTGGGGATAACATGGAAAAAAGATCAGGAGCAGGAGATATTCATAAGTTACACTGATATGCCTAGATATAGATTTTAGAGGCACAAAGTCAAACTAAAAAGCACTCAGCAGAGTGCATGCCTCCAACAACACTATGCATCTGTCAAGATATATTTCAGTTCCACATGTTTAAAATTCACCAAAAGTTAATTACAACCACCACTGCACCTCTTTTGGCCGAGCAATGTGAAAAATTAATTAGATATTGCCTTCCACAACATTTGATGATGTCCTATGAATCTGTTCAAAAGTTACATGTATTTTTATGTGAAGCCACACCCGCTGCCATGCCCGCTTTGGGTAATTAATCAGTTCTTCCATGGCCCATGATCAACATTTCCATCAAGTTTGATCCAAATGTGTTCAGAGCTTTTTGACTAGTGGTGTAAGACTGAACAATTCAATATGATGCAAAACTGAACCGAAAAAACATGAACCACTCAATACACACCACACCCTACAAAGTGGTGTTACAAACACATCCCCTGTATGAGAGCCATCTAACCACACACTTAGTTGATGAATTAATGAATATACTGAATGTATTTATGTTTGTTTTAAATAGTCTAAGAAGACGTTTGCCCTTGAAAGAATATTTGCTGATTTCATACTGTTAACCCAAATATCTGCATGAAAACACTTATTTTTGTAAGACAAAATATGAGAACATTGGAAATGCTAATGTTTTTTTCTCCCTAATGTGCAAAACAGGTAGAAACAAAACCAACACACAAACAGACATACAGAATGGGGCGAAAACATAATTTGTGTTCAACTCTGTTGGCAGAAGTAAAGATGGTCACAAAATGCACCAGAATGTAAAAATGGTAATGATATGTTTGGGTGCTGTACTGTACCCAGACTAGCAGCCTGGCTGTCATGACCACTGTTATATACCCTATTGCTAAGCAGAAGAAATAGAGGTAACAAGCGTTTTTCAGCAAGATGTGTGAAACTACTGCTACAAAATAAGAAAAATATTCCCAACCTTTGACCAAAGTCAAAGTCAAATAATGTTATGGACACTATTTGGCAGATCATCTGCAAAATAATGCCGAGACTCCAAGAGAAAATGATAGTTAGCAGCAAACTGGTAGGCAAGTGAGGTCTGTGTGCTAAACACCTTCACAGAGCCTCTGTGTTTGTGCGAGAGCCAACAGCCTCCAACAGTGAGTAGGCTCAGGTCTGAATAATGAGCCCATCATTCCTATGCTGTGTTCCAACAGAAAATATGAACGAGGGCTGAATAATTCATCAAAATATTATCAAAGTGGCAATATGGCTGAGTATATTATCCAAATCACAGCAGCTGCAGTTTTTTTGTTAAAGGTAAAATGTGTGACGAAATAGCATCATAGATGAAGCACTGTGGCACTACAGAGATACCTTGGCTGACAAACTGTATTCTCTAGATATATAAAAGATTTTTGTTTGGGACAGACGCAAACATCACATCATCATTCATTAGTTTTGAATAGTTCTTGCAGCAAAAATTAAAATGATGAAAAAATATTCCCATAAAAAAATGGTTTACCTGTTGAGCCCTAATCTAGGGCTCTAAGTCTAGAGCAAGTAATTATTTTAGAATAACTATCAGACCTTCAGCTGCACTTACACAGGATGTGACGAACTCTGGGGAAAAACAGAGAGGGAGGGTGGTTGACCCCAATGTGGACACACAAAAGTGACATAAATGTTAAACCAATCAGTGAACGAACAAACCATGCACATTCTCCTCTCAGCGTGTTCAGCTAAGCGTGCTGAGAAAAGCATGCTGGGTACGATTTGTTCAATGCCAACCTGGGCGCAGTTGTAAATGCATTCAGAACAGCTACTCTGTGAAAATAACCATTTGGTCAGACTGTTGAAAAGAGGTTAATGTTTCAGATTGGCTACCTGCTATGAAAAGAACTCAGAAGTCAGAACAGAGAAAAAACTTTAACGTTTTATGTATTCCACTGAAACTAATTTTGTCAACCAATGCTTAACTATTTTCTTGTAACAGGATAAATATAATCCAGTTACTTCAGCAGTGAATCTTATTTGGGGACAATCCGTGGCCCCAGATAATGAACCAAGCGTTGAATGATGGTGTGTGCGAGTGCCACCAAAGCCAGTTTCACACAGAGATGCAATCAGGGAGTCTCAAACTACCCACAGCCAGTCAGGCCAGAGCGACCCATCATACAAGTGGTTCGCAGTGTGAACACTCAGTTACAGACCATAACAGCTCATCAGGGCTGCTCCGCAGGCAGTGGGCTGCACTTGGCCTTCGAGAACAGTGACACACACAAACAAGGTAACCTACACCTACACCCGCACTCGTGCAAAGTGACCAACATTCACTTCAGCGGCACACACACAGTTCAGCTCAGCCTGTCTCCGTATAACCCAGTGTGCTAACATAAAGCCATAACCATCAGCAGCATCGGCCTTGCAGCACTCCATAATACACACAAGAAACTGTTGTTCAGTCTGGTCAACAGCTCACACTACCTGCAGGAAAGGGCCACATTATTCACTATGTTTACATGCATACTAACAATTTGATTATAATTAGATTAAGGCAATACTGTGGAAATTGTCATGTTAACATCTTAGTCTGATTATTTTCAAAACATTATCATAATCAGTGTAATATTAACCCAATTAACACCTAGAATTTTGTTCAATCGTGATTTATTTGGGCATGTACATACATATTTTCAGATGTTATTTGTTGTCTACGCCCCATCATTATATTGGACTTCTTGATATAAGAAATAGCCTAGCGTTTATGCATCTCCCCTGAAGCATTTGCATAATTATATGTATTAATACACTAAAGCCTGATTTCACATTACTCCCTATTGCATTCAGTTTTGGACTGCCTGGCCACAGAAAGGTTATGTCATCATGTTGTAAACATGAAGCAGCCATTAAAGCACCACCCACTCATGACAGGCTTGGATAAAATCAAGCGCTCCCTCCCGGCGCCGTTTCTATGACAGACAGGAGACAAATACACATAATATGGACATGAGACAGTATCTGAAATGTGCTGCATCACTAATAATATGTTGATTTGTAGAAGTACGTAGGTATCAGCCCTTACGTACACATAAAGTTTTCCTGATCTTTGTTGTTGGATCTCTCTTCTAGCCGTTTTAACCTAGTAGGAAGAACAGTTTATGGGAACTGGAAAACTGGCGTCCTCCCCCTTTAGCTAAGTGAATACTTGAAGTACCACAGCTTGTGCTGAGGTACTCTGGAAATTCAAAATGGTGAAAAACACTATCAGTGTTTCCCACATATTTGTTTTACTTGGGAGCCCTGCCCAGGCATATTAACCCCTCCACCCCCTTTGTGGTCACCATCACTGTGTAACAAGCACTTTTGCTTGCCAAGACACAAACACACACACAGTCCAAAATTGACACCATGTACCTGCCAAATGCAGGTAAATTTTGGGTTTGGCCAGGTGGCCAGTAAATGATTTGGAATTACAGTGTAGGGCCAGGTTTACATCACTAGGTTTTTTATGTGTACCAACTGAGACTAATGAGACCCTCATTGTCCACTGTACCTCTCATGACATCAGCCAATCAAAGCAGCTTACTACTATTTGGCATTTTCTACACCATGTCTTTCTGTTTTTGCCCTAAGAAACATCTGCGTTGCATGTTATTAGAGATGTGGCGACACGCCTTTGGTGTTAAGCCTCGAAAAAAAAAACAAGAGGAGAAAGAGAAAAGTCACAGAAGTGGGCGTTCTTGAGAGGTGTCGTATGAAAAATGCAGGAGCCCCAGAGTAACAGAGTAGTGGACAAAGGAAGTGTCATTCCATATCATGTTGGTTTTGATTGTCTCAATATATCATTAACAAGATTCCTCTACATGTGGCTAACCTGCTGTTAAGAAAATAGAATCAAGGGCCAACAGTTTATAAAACACACTGCTGACGAAGACAGTCAACAGAGCAGACACATACAGGGAGCAAGAGACAGAGGCCATGGTTACACTTGTCTTTTCAATGCAACTTTTGTTATCCAATCATGCCAGAACGCATTAACTGTCAAGTCTATATGCTCTGAGATGAGATCTTGCTGGCCTTAGGATCCCATCAGCCAGACCAATTGTTGAGGTGGCCTGGCTTGCACTGAATTTGGATCTTAGTGAGGTGTGGACAGCATTTGGGCACAATCTGGAAACTTTATCAAACATAGGTCTTGCATCCTCTTCCACCACACGGGCATTCCTCTTCAGAGCGTGTGGAGCAAAGAGAAGAGATGGAGGGAAGCCGGGGCTGAAGCGCAGCTGAGATCCACTTTCTTGTAGCACTGTGGTGTGAAACCACTTTGCAAACTAAACTTGACAGCTGTTATAGAAATAAAGAAAAATTTGAAGAAATCGCCGACAATGTGAGAAAGGAGGGCAATGCAAGAACTTTGCTGGAGTGCCCAATAGAAATAAAGCGCCTAAAAGCGGCATACAGGACTGCTAAAGACTCCAACAGCAAAGTGGTAATAACCAGACAACCTTTCTGTTTTTTAAGGAATTAGAATGAAGGAATATGAAGGAATGAAGGAATCTCATCACTATCCAATTAGGCAGGACGCATTGCGTTAAAAGAGTATAAAATAAGGTGGAGAACTAACTACAACTGAAATGGTGAAAAAAGAAATACTAGAAAAAGGCTAATGTACTCTTTCAAATAATTTCAGCTTAGACACCAAGCATAAAGTCTTATATTGTGGCACCAACTGAGAGCATATGTGACACAAGGCTATAGCCACAAACTACAACAACTACCATGCTTGCTCTGCTGCACAGATGAAGCCCATACAGCTCTATTGTCACTAAATCCAGATCACACACTGATGGTGCTTTCCAGATGCTGCTCCACACTGTGAAAGCACTGTGCTGTGATTTTTACTGGGCCACACGCAGCGCGTCAAGCTGCATACACAGGTCAAACTCCTCCTCTAGCAGAAAATATCAAAGATGTAATACACACTGACACGATAATCTACTTACTGTAAACAATTACTCTATTTAAGTACTATTCCTATGCGTACCACTCAAAAGTACAAAGAAGGAGGTCATATTCCTGATATTGAGCTATATTCCTGTTTGTACAATTCACATCTAAACTGCTTAAAAATCCTTCCCCAACTTGTGTGCATCTGTTAATCTATATCTCCTCCTTGGTGACTGATACAGATTTAATATGGGAAATGAACAGGGGATAAAAGCTTTAGCCTACATTTATTTAATCAGTGCATCTCATGAAAAGAATGCACCCAACATTTGGTGCATTCATTGCAAGTTGTGACTTTTGTTTAAGTAAATCTGAGACCTATAAACTCTTTCCCGCTGCTCCCTAATTCACTTTTGTCAGAATTACTCATTGTCCTCTCACACAGAGCAGGTTTAGATGAGAGACAGAAGAAAAGTTTACTTTCTGAGCTTAGGTATCTCAAATGATTTTATTTTTGGATGCCAAGTCAACACTAAGTTGCGATCAAATGCACAAATAGTTTCATCATGTCAAACATCCCGAAGCAGCTGAAGCTTCAACAGCACCTAAACTCATGAAAAAACAAAGAACGTGAACAGAACACGAACGATTACGGTATTTCTTTTTCATCATAAAGTACACTTTAGACAGGATAGGGACAACAGAGGGGGAACAACGTGAGAAAGGGCCCAGGCCAGATTTGAACCCAGGATGTTGTAGTTTCATTGTATCTGCCTTAGACTGCTATCCTTTACCCAATCACTGGGAATCCCTATTATTGCATATGTATTACTACATTCTCGAAAACTATTCTGCCATCAACCATGTCGTGTATCCTCCTCACAGTCTGTTACCCTCACCTAACGTTCCACATGATGGTACATTATTGTAGATTTGCAACTGCAGTCTTCAGAAAGTTTTATCTATTTACCTTTTTTTCTTAAAGATGTAATTCATAGCGGTATCCCAGTGGTCAAGCTGGTAAAGGACATCCCGCTTATCATTAGGACAAACCTGAACTTTGGTACAGTGTTGGGTTGTTACCTGGGTAACTATACAATGCGGTGGTGAAATATCCTCATGAGTTGCTTTGTGCTCCCCTGGGCTGATAATCCACAGCACTGTATTTCTATCGCCATCCATCCACTTCCATTGCAAATCAGTTCCAAAAATAACACTTTAAGCACATCAACCAATGTGTACAATGAGGATTATGCAAGTATAAAAAAATCAACAATCCTAGTACCCGTTTTTTTTTTTTTTTTTTTTGGAGGTTAAACGTGTCTTTTCTTGTTATTTTCCTATTTGAATTTGGAAGTAGATCCAGCATCTGCAGAAAAATTCTGCATGGCAACCTTGTACCAGGAAGAAACAACCTCATAGTACTTTCACAAATAATTGTAATTACATGAAAACAATGGATACCAGCACTTGTTTTTCATATGTGTGTTTCCACCTTGTTGGCACTCATTTATGTGCTTAAGTGTTACATTGGCAGCTGTTTTTCTGCACTATGGAAGTGAATGGAGTGATAGAAGTACAGTATTGTGGATTAACAGCCCAGGGGGACATGGAGCATTTCACCACCATGTGGACTCATATCACACCCAGGTAGCTATACAATCCAACTCTCTATCAAAGTTCAACTCTGCTTTAAGGCTGTCCTTATCACAGCGCCTTGGGTTTGATTCTAGCCTGGGCTCTTTGCTGCATGTCATCTCCTCCATCTCTCTGCCCTGCCTTTCCTGTCTCTTAACAAAAGCCACTAACGCAACATGTTATCATTCCAGTGACAGTTTGTGATCATTAACCACCCGTCTGTGAAGAGCATTACTCGCAGAGCATAAACTGTTGCTAATTTGAACTGACACAACAGGAGCAGATGGATGGAAATATCTTTGGAGCATGCTTTTTTATTCCTAATACTCAAGATAACATACCACAGGAGGGACTCTGAATCTGGACTTGAGTCACAGACCAGTGCTGAAGTTTGTAAGCCTGTAGACAGTTCAGTGCTTCGGTTCATGTGTTGTTATGACTACATAAAAAGAATAAAATAAATAAAATAATTATAATAAACAAGCACCTACACATGTGAATACAAAAGTACTTACTGAGGAACTGGAACATTTATTCAGTGAGCAAACATTCTAATGTTTCTTGCATTCCTAGGGGGGTGGCACAATTAATCACACATTAATCACGATTATGATATTACTTTCCGCAAATAAATGAACATAACTGCCTGCAATATTGTATTGCAGGCAGTTATGTATTGCAGGCTGCAATATTATATTCTCTATTGTTCTCTTCCATTTTAATACATGTGCTGTGTACATATTTCCTTTGGACAGTTGTAGTGAGTGTCAAGAGAGTGCAATCTAATGCAAGAAGATGGAGCTGTGAGAGGACGGGGAATACACTGTCAGGAGCTGGACTCGAAGAACTAGTCCCCAGAACTGCATCGTCACCTGCAGTTTGGAGGTACTTTGGATTTAGAGTGAGTGATGCTGACACCTCAAACAGAGACATCCATCAAAACAGAGCGACTCAGCTGGCTTACCTTTCGGTTCAGTCCCAGCTGTGTGAAAAGACGTGAAAAACTGCTGCTTCCCACTCACACAAACTCGGGCACAGATTATCCATTTTGTGAATCATGTGATGTCTTGTACACATTTGTTTTTAAAAAAAAACAAAAAAACTTGCCAGCTTAAGTCATGCATCATCCTGTTGAAAACTAAATGTAACTGGTTGTTTTGGTCTGTTTGATGTCAATTCCCAAGTGTCCCAGTGCGCTGCGGGGCTACAGAGTTCTTTCGTTTATTCAGAGGAGAGGAGAGAAATAGCGAGACCGTAAATGACAGCAAAATGCAGCAGAGACTCTCACACTACGTTTAAATAAAACAATGCACATAAATTAAGTAAATAAGATGAAATATTTTGTTTCTCTCAGGAGTGGCGGGGGGGTTCTGTTGGGTGGGCAGGCTGCCCCTCCCAGACAGTGGTGCAGCAGCATAGGAATGATCTTCTTTGCACATATGGCTAAAAACTCTTAGAGCTTAACAATGGGAACAAACTTCAAACAAATAATTATATGAACACAAAAAGAATAACAGCCTTATAAGATTATATAAAATTAAATGAAAAAACCTTGTAAAAGCAATTCAACAGATTCAGCACATTCACACTGGTGCTCTGAATCTCTTGCAGATGAAGTCGCCCCCCCACCCCGCCGGTCTTTTGAGCGGCTCTTGAAAAGGAAGAGCATCATAAGAGCCGGTTCCTGTCAAAGAGCTGTAATTCCCATCATTAGCAGAAATAACCGAGGAGATGGTATACCATTTAGCTAAAGACATGTGCCCAATATACACAGCTAACAATGATGTGGAAGTGTAAATGGGCTTCTGTTTAAAAAAAAAAAAAAAAAAACAGTCCAAAAACAGACTAATTGCAAAAAAACTCGGCATCTCAATATTGAGCAAAATAATTGGGATTATTATTTCAGCAAGAATTGCACAGCCCTAAACCCTAATAGCAAGAAATGCATTTCAACTCTAACAAACAGACACACACACTCTCCTACCTGTGGTGTAAAATTTATTGCAAAAGTGACTCCATAACCTACACACATACACACTCCAGTCAACAGAGGGAAAATGATGGCTTAGGTTAAGTAAGGACACTTGTATTGCCCTAAAAGTACTCTCTCTCTCCCTCTCTCTCTCTCTCTCACACACACACACACACACACACACACAGCCTTTTCCCCACCCCCAGATCGTTTACCACTGTGCAGCTTACTTGGCCTTGTGACCTTTTTTTCTCCCCACAGTAACCATTAACCACTCGTACAGCAAAGTCATCCTGGAGCTTTCCTGAACACAGGAGAACAGTTTCAGTCTGACTGCTGTCATGGTGCTGGGGGTTTTAAACAGGCTAGTTTGCTTGCTTTCAACAAACTACAAATGCAATTAGAGGATGGCCTTGGCTGCTCGACTCCTCTGCCTTGCAATCATATACCACAAATGCATGAGTTGTTCCATCCAACCCACTATTCCTGTGGTAATAACTTCCTTCTACATTTCTTGTCATCTCTGCACTTGTTTCCTTCTTTTTTGTCTACTGTCCACAGAAAATAAATCCTAGAAAAGGCAATCTAGGAAAATCAACATAATGCACCTGCAGTTTCTACCTCGCGTTGTGAGTGCTTTCTTTTGTAACTTCCAAGAGAATAACCTTTCCATTAACCTAAAAAGCACATTTTGTACAGGTGGTTATGCCTGTAAAATTGTTTGCTGCAAAGAAAATGACTGAATTTCCCCCTACAGTGATAGAGGGATGGTAGTATTTGACAGCGTGGGCCCCAACTGGGGACTGATTATAAATGAATGGGTCTTCAGGGAATTGCAGTCAATAAGGCTGTCAACAATGAGGTCATCAGCTGATGGCTGAGGCCTATGTTTCACAATGACGCTGCATTTGAATTCTCCTAACTCCTTCATTTTCCTTGACCTTGCCATGGTAGTTGTATGAGAGAGGCTGAGGAAAAGATGCAATAGAGGGAAAAGAGCAGCCAGGTAGAGGCTATCAATGCTGAAAATTCAGGCTATTTCTCCCCGCGCTGTGAAGATCAGAAATTACAGCACAGTATGGGTGGACAAGATCCCTGCATCAAAGTGAATCCCGTCATCCTGTCTGTGGCTTTGCAGCCTTTCCTGCTGCAATAAGTTAGTGTGTAATTGCAAAAAAAGTAAAATGTGATTAAAAGGTAGGCTTGCTCTCAAGCAGGTTCCAAAATGGTAAAGAGACATATCGCAGTGTTTAGCCTCATTAAGTGATCTGATTATTCAGGTATTAAAGCCCATGAATACATATCTTCTTTTAATTAATTTTGATTGTATAGTGTATGGCTGTAGAATGGCTAAATGATATGCCACAAAACTGCAGCACTGAATAATGGCACAAGGACAAAGCTTGAGCCGAAACAGAAAGAGGACTGGATGAATTACACTGCTCAAGTATAGATGCCGTTCGGTCCAACAACACCTAACTAGGTGTACAGCATCAACTTGCAGTCCAGTCCTGGAATAATTCTTTTAAGGTGAATATCTCCTTATATAAACTATCTGTGTTATGTATACTGAAAAATCTCTGAATGTTTTATCAAAGTGATATCCCAAATGAAAAGAACATCCACTTGTGAAAAAGGTCCAGCATTTCCTCAGCTTTTCTACATGCTTGTCAAGAGTCAATAATAAACCCGGATGATCTGCCGGGCACAACCCCAGTGTGATGCCATTTTGGCCTCTATGAAGACAGGAAGACAAGAAAGAGGCTGTGTGGTTATGAAAATGTGCATTAACACAGGGGGGAGACACTGCTTGCTCACACGGCTACAGAGGGACAACTGAATTACAGCAAATGATTGTGGCATCTGAAGATGGTTCCCTCAGTGAAAAAAAGAACTCATTAAAAACAAATTTGAAAGCTCTCACTCAAAGTCAAAGGAACCTCCAAGCAAAACAGAGGCATGTTGACACAGATTGGCTCGCTGCTGAGTCTGAGCTGCTGGTGTAAGGGAAAGAGAGCATGCAACGCAGCCAAATTAAAAGAAAAACCTACCCCGAAATGCTGCGACACAGTCAAACAAAACAGCTGTTGACCTTACATTTCTGGACTCATTTTGTGGTGGTGTATTTTTCCACAGATAACTGCTACTTGCAGATTCCCAGATTTCTAAC
The DNA here is from genome assembly GCA_900302555.1 of Myripristis jacobus. Lineage (NCBI taxonomy): Eukaryota > Metazoa > Chordata > Actinopteri > Holocentriformes > Holocentridae > Myripristis > Myripristis jacobus. The sequence continues at coordinate 40,607 of OMLB01018590.1, read as the reverse complement.
ACAGCAACAACAGAGTTTATAGCAGACAGATTTTCTGCTATCTGCTACTTTCTTTAAACAACTCACTCTATGACTATACTATAAGAATGTACATCCTTTCATGGTGAAAAAAATATAAACATATACATCACAACGGTGGCACATAGAGACTTAAAATTTGACATGAATGCAGAATATGTAGGCGGTGGTCTATGCCACTAGCAGCTGTAGATAGCTGTTGGCACTTCACCCTACAATACATGCATTAGCATTGCAGCTCTTAGTCTACCTCTACCTGCTTGATCATCATATCCACATCAATGATAATTATTTAGCAAAAATATCCTGTGTGTAAATATCTTGTGTCAGCACCAGTAGTCATCCCAACAATGTCATCACAATACCTGTATGGAGGTATTTGGTCAAAGATATTATGATATTTGATTTTGTCCATATCGCCAAGCCCCATCATGTATGGTAGCCCATGTCTGTCAATTTGCAATCAATGAAGAGTAAACACATTTGTGCAGATTAAAGTTTCAATCTGAAAACTCACAGATTGGTACCATTTCAAAATTTTCCAATATCGATACTTATCGATGCAATATTATTGACAACACTAGTATACTGTACTTTTCCATGCGCAAGACAAATCATAGTGGTTGTAAGTGATCTTAATTTTTTCATTTGTCTATTCCATGTGATATTGCATGTGATATCTCATGCTCTACCCATTTGGCTTTTGATTAAGCTGGGGAAAATGATGCACCACACTAGTGTGCTGACATTTTCACAATCACATGAGTTAGCTGCTAGCACAAATATTTTCCATCATACGGAGAGCAGAACTCAGATCAGTCAAATCTCTTGACAGATTGAGTTGGCCGCAAGCACACAGCCATATAGCCACATTGCTCCGATAATGACAGCCACCATCAACCAGCAGCCTTGCCTGATTTCACAATCCGTTTGATTAGGCCTGTATGAACCTCCAGCAGACTCACTGCACGCAGAGCGCTACCGAGCCTCTGTATCTTCCACACACCAACAGGCCCGCACTCTGAATCTAATACAGCAATTCCTTTAGGTTTTATGCATCTAATAAAAACAGTGACACACCTCGGATGCATCCCTGTGTTCCAAACATGATTATCATTTGATATGATATATGATAAGTAGGATAGCCAGCTGCCATCCAAGCATAACTCCAAACTCTCAGTGGTAGTCTAACCACGTGAAAAATGAGACGGCATGGGCTAATCGTAGCCGTGGCTTCATTTTGTAACCACCTCAGCACATGTGAATACCACAAATAACTATCAATCCAGCACTGGGGTGGGAGAGCTCATTATCTGGACTGTTATTTGTTGCACCTCACCCCAGTAAACACCGGGCTCCTTCACAGTAACACAGTGGTTAATGTACAGCATCCTTTCACACAGCCTGTGTCAACCCCAACTGCTGACAAATCATCCACAGCAAGTAGGGTGGAGGCTGGAGAGCATTTCAGCAATTCTGCATCCAGTGTCATATCTGTTAACAGATCCCTTATCAAACCTTTTGACATAAACTGGGGAAATATGATATGATATATAAATCTGGAGCTGATGCAACCATAAGATATTTCCAAATTAAAGTTTTGTTTAATTTATCCTGGGTATGAGATATATGATAATCAATGTCAATTCTGTTTAACCTGAATCTGTGACTCATCTCCTCTGGAATTGCTATATAGTGTATCAGAGGTGGAAGGAGGTTCAAAAACTGTATTTGGATGTTACTGTGTTTTGATCTTGATTTTTTCAGTGTAATTATGGGCAATCTTACAGAAAAAAAGAAATATATCATTAATATCATTAGGGCTGCCATTAGCAGTCTTTTTAACAGCTTTTTTAATTGGTTAATCTAATGATTATTTTTCGATTTGTTGATTCAACTAACAACTAATTTATCATTATTCAACTGATTTTTTATTATATGATTACTATAACAATGAATTAACCAATATAAATATCAAATTTTTTCTCATTAATGCAAGAAGTTTTGAGGTGTTTACGGTGCATGGAGAGTGGCTTGAGATGACGTATTTGCACTGTTGCCACAGTGAAGCAGTACCGTTCACTTCCTGCATTTCTTTAAGAGCAGTGATCTTTTCAATGCAGCATCCCCGAGACTGTCCGTGGTGTTCCAAAAATACACAAGTGCACGACTCTGTGCCGAGAGTCTTTGTAGACCCTCGGCACAGTCACGTATGTTGCAATTATCTAAAGTTTCCACTGATGCTGCATAGTCTGCATGGACCAAAGGCAGCATGAAGTAGCATCAAGTATTCTGCTGATTTGTTTCGAAACTGAACCTGGTGATGGAACCCAAAGCTAACGGCAAGCAGCTGATCAGTGAAGGTTCACTTGCTACTTTCCTTTTTATTTAGTTTTTGTTCTGAAAAATGTGCAAGGATTAAATTCTGCAGTGATTTTTATCTATGTAGCATTCATTTAAATTAAATTAATTCACTGAAGTCAAAAAGTGAGTTTGTAAATGGATTTAATTTTGAAATTGAATGCAATGGCTGCAAGATGAATATAATTACTGAATTCAACTTTAAACTACAATTTCAAATTTCAAGCAAACAAATAACTGTTTGTTCCAAAACATGAGAGCAAGCTGATGTTTCAGTACACACCTTGTTTTCACACTTTCACCAGCTAGTTTCTGGGCTAAAACCTCAAGAATACAAGAGTACATGCCCAGAACTGGCCACAGTGGCTAGTGGTAACACCTTTTAGTACCTCATCTTTGTCCAAGTTACTGTTCATTTGACTGTTTGTCCCCAATTGTATCAAATTTCCCCTTAGGGACCAATAAAGTATTTCTGATTCTGAATGTCTCAGCACCTACTGTACACTGAGCTGTCCTGGTAGGGGATCTCTGTCTGGCTTTGGCTCCTGTGTGGATTCTTCCATAATAAGGTTCTTGGGAGTTATCCTTGTATGCTGTAAGGGTGTAAGGCTGGTGGTCCTGGGTAGGCTATCTGGGATGGGTAGGCCTGTTGGGTCATCATTATGGTGTGTTGTGGTTGTTTCTGTCCTCTGCTGTCTTTATTCCATCATTTTGCTCTAATTCATTGTTGACTAGTTAGATCCATGTAGGTCCATTTTGCTTGTCGTATCTTTTGAGACATGCATGCCAAACATTTAAGCAAATATAACATTCAATTTGATGCCACTGAATCAAGTTTCAAATTATGTTTTCAATGTGAGTATGACAAATTCCAACTAACCAATTAAAATACAGTCACTTGGCATGTGGGGAAAAACTGCAATTTGTTCTTAGACAATTATGCATTGATGCAAGATGTTCAAGAATCAGACTTTTATTGCTTTAAAATGCTAACATTTCAATATCAACGCGGTGGTTCATGCATTTCCTGTTTAGTTGTTGTTTCACATGGCCCTACAAGTCAGTTCAGGCTTTGACAACTTCACCCTTGGTCTGCGGTTTATGTAAGAAATATGACATCAGAGCTGTGTTAACATAAGGGAAGTGTTTTATTGTTGGCAGAACAGAAAAGAACAATTTGCCCACCACATTCTCTGCTCAAAGCGGTACGACCACACACCGGCTATATGGAGCTGAAGGCAAAGCACAACAGCACCACAGCAACACTAAACTCAGAAATCACCTAATTCTTTCCATGTGAGGAAAGTTCATTCACAGTGTTTTGACACTCGTACACAATGGCTACAGTGGTCTGTGAACACATTTAAACACAGGTGTTTTATTTATGTATGGTACTAGAAATGCTTTATTTTACCAAAGCACTGAGAGCATTTCACTGGCAGCTGCTACGTGGATATATTTGTAAGGTACTGTTCTCATTTCGCTGTTATTTTGGGATACATAAAGCTAACTGTTCATGTGGCTCCCTTTGGCTGAAAATACATCAGCTGCTTTGTGTTGATGGTCAATTATCAATCAGCATGCACCGATAATCCAGATGCACTAGTCAGAATTAATCATCATAATCGCAGCCCTCATAATACTAATCAAATGTAACTGAAAGGAGCCTGAGGAGTTAGTGATACTCTAATCTAATCTTAATCTAATCTTTTTCCATATCTGTGTGTCTAAGAGTTTTGCAGACTCAAATCAAGTTCAACGGCAATATAAAGTGTCATGGGATAGCTTCTAAAAACCAGGCTTCAGAGTCGAGTGTGTGGATCAGTTTAAGTGTGCTCCCACTACTCTGAGCCAACTTGGTGACAAAATGGTACTACCAGATAATAGTAAAATTGTTACTATTAGATGGACAAATGGGCAATGAAAACAAAGCAGTCCACATTAAGGAGAACACTTTGCGTATTGTGAGGCTGTGATGCAATGGGAGTATTCTTGGACACGGGCTGCATTAACTGCAACAGCTACCATTCAGCGCAGAGCAAACAATGGCTCTGGTTCTCCACAACTGACAAAATGCATTTTCAATGCACGCTCCCGCTCCCACACACACACACACACACACACACTGTTCAGACAGAGCCTGAGCCTGTAACACAAAGTTGATGATGCCCTCTGCCTCTCTCTCTCTCTCTCTCTCTCTCTCTCACACACACACACACACACCTGCATTCCTAAGGCTCACACATATTCACAGCAGGTTTTCAGTGTCAGACCACCCTGATAAATAAATGTGGCGACGAAGCAGCAAACAGCAGACCCTCCTGCTGTGCCTCGATGTTTCCTGTCCTCTGAAATAAGCGGGGTCTGGCTGGGCTGCTGCTATCAGCCAAGACTGGAAACAACACAGTGGGGAGGCAGCGTGCACACTCAGACGTCACATGAGCTCCAGTGACCTGCTCGTCACGGTTTAACTGTCAACACGCTCACACCAGCAAAGACTGAATGCACACGAGTACAGAGTTGTGTTCTTAGAAAGCTGCTTCCACCTCACGACACCAAATCAGCAGCATGCAGGTGGCCACATTAGGCAGCTGTTTAGAGGCGCTGTGTAAAAAAAACCCAAATCTCTCGATGTGATATACCAAAAGAACATACTTTATTTTTCAGAAATAATTATTAACTGATTCTGTAAATTCTGATATTGATACTTGCAACTTTCTCTATTATACAGGAACAGTTTTTTGTTTTGTTTTTCCCATGACTGCACCCTTGTGGGTTACAAATGCGCCAATCTGGATTTTTGGGGCCAAAATCTTTTCTCATGATTGGTCGATTCTGATATTTTAATCGAAGTATTGCTTTATCGATTTTTTAAATTTAGAAAAATGTTACTCTTGGGCAGGAACTGTGACTGTTATCTTATAATCCATATTATTACACTGTCTTTGCGTAGGCCTATGTCAATTAAATTCTCTTGTGGCTGAGAAAAAGACTGCCCATTATTAAAAGATCTATGACTAGGCTCTCCAAATATTCTGCATTAGGAAGTATATGAAATATATTTTCGTATATGGAAGACAAATGCCAAGTAACACATTTTGAATTCGGCAGCCTCTCTTACTTTAAACAAACGAAAAAAAAAAAAAAAATCAAGCTGCCCAGTACAGTACAGTAACAATTACTCTTGTTTTTTTGAGATATGTTGGTAAAGCCCTGCCTTTGACTATACCGCTACATGTCTCTCACTGTTACGAGTCTGTGTGTCCTGCACAGCCTACAAAACATCCCTGTAAACAATGATCATTGATTAAAATTATGGAGAGCAACATCTTTCCTTATAACTTTCTTGTTCAGCTCACTGTGCTCTGTTTTGATTGGCCACATGCTATATTCAACTTAAGTACACATTCAGCCTCCAGCCAGGATGATTTAACCCTGTGTCTGCTCGGCAAGTGGCTAGCAGCTATTGGGGCTTCCATCGTCACTGCAGCAGCTGGAGGAGCAGCCAGGTGGTGTCTCCTATCCATTTAGTTGTCATTATCTCATCACCTCCAGCTGATTGTGACTGGCTGTGGTTCTTACAGCTAATATTTCCTGACTGGAAACAACTTCCGTTAGGCAAGGCGATGAGGATTTCAGGTGAGGCAGAGCTGGGCAATCCCCTCATAGATGTATGATCATAGATCAGTTTTCCAGATCAGCCAATTTGAAGACCACCTATTGAGTCATTTGGAACGGAATTGAAATCGGTGGTCATTCTATGGCTGTGGCTTTACTACTACTTTACTACTCTATGTGTCGACTGGAAGTACGGAAGCCTCACTTAGTCAAACTATCCCTGTTTAGTGCTGGATGAATGAAGGAAGACAACAGTGGGCGCCCCGTCTTACACCAGCATTTATACAGGTAGTTCTACGTAGGACCTTCTGTGCACACTCTGAACTGATCTCTGAAACACTGGGCAGCAGTGTTGAGATGTCACTGCATACAGGTACATTTCTGGAGAGGTGCATGTGAGCTACAGCTGCAGCATCTACGGCTACGCAGGAGCCACAGAGCCTGTTGGCGTAGCTACAGGGGCATTTTGGTTCAACGCTGCTTTGCATCCTCTCCCTCCCACTTTAGGAGGCAATTATGTTTGATTATGTCCAATTGTCACTGAAGTAAATATTGGACCCGATTTTCACAAACCAAACATTTTTCAAAGATTCTGGTGTTTCTTTTCCCACATGTCCATGGTCCACTTTTGGACCACAACCCCACCTGTTGAGAATCACTGCTGTATATAACATATATATGGTGTGACATGCCAAACTGCTTTCTAATATTCTCGTTACAGCCCCTCTGTTCATCAACTTACCACCCAACATAAAAAACAAATGTCACGGTAGAGTAATCATCCATGCAAATGACAATAACAATCTAACCCGACTGCCCGTGTTGCCATAGTGCAGAATTCACTGGAAGCCTTTGTGGCAGCGGTACACAAATCTAAATGCCCAAACCAGGCAGCACAAGGTACAAATGCAAAGTGCAGGCCTTGAGTGGATGTATTCATCCAGGCTGATAAGGCCTGCTGACGCTGATCACAGCTGCTGGGCTCGGCACTTCTCAGGTGACTATGAGGGTGTGTATCAGACTATTTTGAGTGACGGCCCGTGATGTTTCCTTATGTGCCTGAGTGCTGCTCAAACACAAGGCTCCAGGAAGTGGTTCACAAGGCAGCCACTGAAGGTGTGCCAGGAACACTCAGGAAAAAAGTCAAATTTCAACTTTTTTGACATTAAAATAAATAAACAGGTGATACACCCCGTCTGAAAAGTAGGTGCACATTTTTTAAAAACATTAATGCTCAATGTATTATACAATATTTTCTCTGCTTCTAGACTATAGCTGGAAATTTGATGAGGAAATGGATTCTGGTGGAGAAAGTAATATCTGAAGAGCGAGAATCGTTAGTAACATTGTGTGCCTACTTTTGAAACATACAAGATTATACACGAGTCTGTGTTCATCCCCGACCCCATGTGCAGCTGATTAATCAATCAACTGAAAATTAATGGACTATTTATATGTCATTTATCAGCTGAAGATACCAAAAAATGTTAACATTTAGGTGCTTTTCTCCATTTCATAATATCATTATGGAGTTTTTAGGGGGTGCTTAGTATCTAGGTAACCAATTTAAAGGCATCACTAACATGTCATTGTTATTTGCCATTATATTGGCCTTTTTATGGAGTACGTTTTGTAGACTATGAAAGCAAAATATTAAATAAAAAGATTAATTAAAAAAAAATAATAATTTACTATTGGTTGCAGCCCTAATGTACATCCCCTATCTGCCTCAAATGTTTTGTTCACTGATGCTGGGCATGTTCTGGGACAAATACCGTTTGCTGTGGGTGTGCACCGGTGTCGGTGGATTTGCTGCCATGCTTTTCTGCATGTGATGCCACACCTCCACAACTTGTGACTCCAGGTTGGAGACATCACAGCATACCAAAAATTCTCACATACTTGTGATTACCTCTAGTGAAGTGATGTGGGGCATTTTTTTCTAGAGCTGCAATGATTAGTCAAATAATTGATTAGCTGCAAACTATCAAACTAATTACAATGCATTCCAAAAACCAATTAATTCTTTTGAGTCATTTTTAAGGGGAAAATTTCTGGATATTTTGATTCCAACTTCTCAAATTTGAATATTTTCTGTTTTCTTTAGTCCTCTATGACAGTAATCTAAATATCTTTGGGTTGACTGTTGGTTGGGACAACACAGCTCAAGGATGTCACCTTGAGCTGTGGGAGGTTGTGATCAGCTTTTTGCACCATTTTCTGACATTTTATGGACCAAACAACTACTCAATTAATCTACAAAATAATCAGCAGATTAATTGGTGATGAAAATAATTAATAAGTAATAATAATAATAATAAGTTGCAACTCTACATTTCTCAGATTCTGAAGGTCATATTTACAAAACATCCAGTACATCCAACATCAGTGATGAAATTTTCAAAAATAACCACCACTGTCCTTTTAAATGTATTTAGAACGAGCACTGGGGGTAACCTGAACATAAGAGTGTTCCTGTGCAACTTGTGCTTCATTCGAATGTTTTTTGTTCCTGCTTCCTGGTAGAAATCCACCACCACCTGCTACTTGTTCAGTTTTTTTTCTCGAGTGTGACCTGTAATTTCAAGAGTAAAAATGTCTCCTTCCGTGTGCATTTAAAAGCCATTTCAATTCATCACGCTTCCATCATGCATGCTGTGTGTCCAAAGCTCTAAATTTATTCTATTTTCAGGATTATACTAATCTAAGAAGCCATGCCAATGCGAGAGCTTGGACATCAGACAATCAAGCAGCCTATTTCTGAGTCTGTGGCAAACCTGAACATCTCTCTGCCGACAAAAACTAGTAGTTTGGACTTGAAGCACAAGTTTGCAATCAAACTGTGTTGTGGTAAGCAATTGTAAATATAGGGAACAGGGAGCATACAATCAACTCCCTGGGGAATTAGGCTCCAAAAAATAAGTGCGCTCCTCAGATTGAAGTGGTAAAACATCAAAGCCAAACCGTCACAACAGGATGCTTCCTTGCCATTCTCCCACAAGTGTCCCACTACAGCAAGCTTCCACGAAAACTGACCCAGTAATTACGGCTGTCGTGTGTGTGTTCACCTCAGCTGTGGGAAGTGGGAATGCAACCATGTGACTGGTCAGATAAGGCTGTATGGCTGGATAATTCCACAGCCTGTGTGTGTGTGTGTGTGTTTGGTCACATGTGATCATGAGAGTAGGAATGGCAATAAGCTTGAGGATTTGACCAAACTACCACACACAGAGCTGAAATTAAGACCATTTAATCCAGCATACGGCTGTCCATGTATGGGCTTTCGAGTGAAACTGAAAAGAAACTTGACTGCTTAGAAGAAATGCTTTTCTGCTAGGGCTGGGGCATTATGTTTACCTCCTGATTCGATACTATCACAATACTTGGGTGCCAAATCAATATGTATTATGATTCTGTAAGTATTGCAATTCAATATTACAATTTATTGCGATTTCTTTTTTTTTTTTTTTTAATTATCCTCGTTTGTGGATGTTAAGTTTCATAAAGCTGTAATTATTCTAAAGGTTACAATAGGTCATTTTATGCAGTGATGTTAAGTTTAAAAAAATTATTTCATTACAATGAAATGGCTACTATGGGGGCAAACATCATCACACAGGAATAAAATGTGGTTCATTAAATCCACAACAGTCTCAGGTTTCCAGTCAAACCCAATTTATGCCACACCAAGACTGTTCAGGCCCCAGTCTCCACAAATACACCATTTTACAACAGGCGAGAAGAACACTTTTGGACTGCATGGTTTGTGGCCCAAACGGCATGGGATTAGCATAATGTGGGCATGTCTGCAAAGGGGAGAGATGTGGCTGCCAAGAGAACCCATTTTCATTCAGAGATCTGGAGGTCAGAGGTCAAGGGAAACCGTTGAAAATGCCAAACTTTTCCTTTGTCAAAATTTAGCCAAATGTTGGAGCAATATTGAGTCCCCTTGCCAACAACCAAGCATGACATGCTTGGCATTAATGGATTCCCTAACTTAAGCATGAAGAGATGACTCTGAACTTGATGAATGTGTAACACGTTCCAACAGACAAAGTTCAGCTTTTAACAACACGGGGAGTAAAGTGCACCAAGAAAGCCATCAGGAATAAGATATATGCCATGTGCGTCCTCATAATTGCTCACCCAAATCTTACATAAGTGCACAAACACAAGGCTGGGCTACACAGCAGTTATTACACAATTACCCAGCTTTATGGTTTGCCTGCTGTATCTTGACCTCATCCTGCCTGTCACTTAATTAGACAGTACACTGCATAAGGTTATGTAGGACAGGTACAATCCCATCCACATCATACCGGAGGTGAAATAAAGCAACGACCAGACACAGGCCTCGGTGCCCAGCTTGACATTCCTCACAGATCCAGTCTGTCATCACCCCCCCCCCTCGTTTGAAAATGTGTTCATACCTAACAGATAAGAGATCGGGGCCGGCGGCAACAATTAGACGCTAATTTGCACATTACTCCGACAAACGTGATGAGCACGTAGCTATCGTTAAAGTATGTATTATAAGCAAACTGACAGTCATTTAACACAAATGTTGACATTTAACTCCTTTCATCATGGCTAAGCTTCGCATCCTGGCGAGGACTGTCACGGGAGTAACACTAACAGTCTGGAGGCATTTCCCTCAGGGACATTAGCTGCAGCTAGCCAGCTAACCCCTGTCTAGCAGGCGAAGTTAGCAAGCTAGTACCAGCAGAAATATGAGCTAGGATACGCTAGCTAGCTAGCTAAAGTGAGAAGAGTTGACATATGAGAAGAAAGCAAAGACTGTTGTCAATTCTGGTACCAGCCAAAAAAAGTTAGCAAACACAAAAACCCGTCTGCTCTGCTGTTTTGGCTAATACAGTCAGGACAAGCCCGTCCCTGCTCGTTAGCTTTACACTAGCCCCTGAGATGTGGAAAGAACGTCACGCCAATCACCGTGAAGAATTTGGCTATTTAATGTAGCTTCCCAAAACCAACAGAGCTGCGAAACTCAAAACGGCCGACTCTGTGCATATTCCAAATCAAAATGAGACACTTTTCAATTCGGCATGTACATAATGCACAAAGCAGCGTGAGCTAGAGTAGATTTTAACTTTTAGGATAGATACACGCTGCTCACTGCCGCCCAACGTGGTGTATTCTGGTGGAAGGAGACTGTGGGAATAACATGCGAACGTATGCACAAATTTAATATTTGCTTAAAACGCCTGCGGCTTGCTGAATTATATTCACGCCGAGTTTAAAACTGGGTTGTAACGATTAGGTGATGGCCTTGAGGTATTTTTCACCGGACACGTATCTTTACTGGGCAAAAAACACCACTTTAAACTGCTAGAGTTTTGCTAACGCTCTCCGCATTTGCACCGGGGTTAGCCTATTAGCAGCTAGATATGCTAACGCAGATGTTGTGGATTTAGTCCCTCGCTGTTCGGCTTACCTCTCTTGACGGCCTCGTCATACGACAGGAATCCTATCCTCGACTCTTTGGCCCCCATGCTCCCCTCATTTCATTGCAATATCATGAAGTAACGTTGGGCTTTGTCACTTGAGTTGTAGAGGACTGTCTATCGCCTTATCCGTTTGTTGTGAAATGGGTTCCTGGTGGTGTGTGTATGTGGTGAACGGGTGAATGTTTCCAGCGACGCCTCCATTCTGTCACATGATCGAACTCTACAGGTCAGTTGATCAGCTTCATCGGATGGTTGTAAACACAGTCGAGCCGACGGACAAACAACCGACTCCGGCTTCTGCAGCTGGTGTGGCCCCACTATTTTAAATTGTTGAATGTGCTTTGACTTGTCATGTCATTTTGTGTCCGATTCTAAGTAAACAGAGGCTGTGTGCTAACGCCAAATAGTATAAAATACCAATTAGTCAGCAGCGCCACCCTGTGGCTATTTTACAAAACTGTTAATAACTATTTGAGCAGTGTTTTGTGCTTGACTCCCACCACAGCGACCCCTGGTGGCCCACTGAGCGAAGATGTTGTCAAACCTATGCATCTAAAACTAGTAAATTAATGAATAGCTGATTTATGTTTCCTACAGTTCTTTGTCGCACATGATGCAGCAGTGTTACCGTCAGTTTCATGATCCGTACCATGGCATGATAGGAAACTGGACACGGACACCAAATCCTTTGAAAAAATCTGTAGGGTTTATGTTGTTTTGCTTATTGACTAAATCCACACCTCGTAGAACATTACTTTAAAGATATACAATTTTTTTAGGAGGCGTTCACCAATTCGGCATGCATCCAATAAACGAAGAACGCATCTCAATACGTTTTCAACTTTAAAATTGATTTCACGTTATGCCCCATATGGTCCTAGTGGAGGACGGTAGCGAGCAAGGTGAGCCGGGACTAAAAAATAGAGAATATAGCGCTGCGTAAATATAGCGCTGCCAAGGTGGATCAATTGTAAGCCGATTTGACCAGTGCCCCCAATTATTGAAGCTAAGATGTTCCAATAAGCCTGACAAAACTTCTACTTTTCCGACAGGCAAAGAAATATAAAGTAATAGATTTTCTCATTAGGGTGTGGGGATACGTTCTTTACGCACTCAGGAAGCCTTTACGTCACTGGCGCACTTCGTCGGCTAACAGGGAAACACATACACGCGTGGTAATGGATAGTATGCAGGACCCAGGTGGCGATATTTGATAAGTGATGTGTCTAATGAGTTTATTGATATTCTTCGGCGGTAGCTGGACTGAAGTGATGTGTTTGTATTGACCGCGGGAGGTCGCCGACAGGTTGCATCATCTTTTGTTCCGGGATGGTGAGGCAGCAGATTACACAGCACTAAACGGGTTATTGCTGCATGGAGATGGGACTGCAAGTTCTGTTGTACTGGCCAAACATCATTGGTGAGAAAAACTACTCCTACTCCTCCTCTCTCACCTGATTCCTTATTACATTACAGTCCACGGCAGGAGCTCCAGTCCTGCGCCCAGGAGCGCCTCTTCACCTGGGGCAGCGCTCCGGCGCATATTTACCATCAAAGCTGATAAGATGAACATGTTGGGACTGACATGATGCTATCAGATCGCCAGTAAACCGTTTTACTGGTCTTCAATACTCCATGGAGAGGTTATTTTAACATTTAACCCGAAAGATCAAACCTCCAGCAACACTTGGAGAATAAAGAACCACTTTATTTGTAGACCAACACGTTTCAGCCTGTGGCCTTGGTCAGGGTCATGACTTGAGCAGATATATTTCTGGCAGTTTATACCTACCTGCCTTCCTGCCTACCTATTAATTAATTGGGGATGGGAATCACCACAGGCCCCATGATATGTATATTATCACGATATTTAAGTCATTGTATCGCAATTTTAGTATTAATACAACATATATTACAGAATCATTACATTTTTTTTATCAGCTGGACATTATTTCCCCAAATGAGAACACCTGCCAATAAAATAAAGGTTTCATTCTGTTCATCTCACTTAAGTCATTTTTATTGCAGCGAAATGGGACTGTCAAGCAGACAGACTGACTAACTCTGTCATAAAAAAAAAAAAAACTGTCATAAATGTTGCAGCGATTCTCAGCAATATAATATTGATACTTAGCACCTTAGCCCTTCTACCAATACAATATCACAATACTATGCTGCATTGATTTTTCCCCCCACCTCAACTATCTGTCTATTTATAGATGTATGCTCCATTACAATGATAATAAAAATTTGGACTCACTCAGGCTAGGGATGGGGTAAGTGCTATATTTTCCATCACTGGTGGTCCCGAATTATATTCATTTTAACTGTTTGTGTCATTTTTCTCCCAGGATACATCAGGATCGGCCTTTTGCTTGCTGCCTGGACAAGCTACAAGAGCCCAGCTGCCTTCATCCCCCTGTATTCAGTTTCCATCGCACTTGATGGTAATGATGCAGCATCTGTTCCTCACCACATCTCACCTTTGAAGATCATCAGGGTTTGACCAGCACTGGTTTTTGAAAGGGATATCAATGCTGAAGTTATTGGATTGAAGCTAATAATAGTACTCTAATAATATGTATTCTCATAGTATGTGTTCTGATATTAACATCTTTAGATCTGTTTAGTTCGGTATCAAGGACTTGAAAAAAATATGTGTTTTGCCTGTTAAAAAGCTCTTAGACAGTGGGAAAACATGTTAATGACATCTGGGATAAATCCCTCTGCATTTCAAAGGGTCTCATTAGCATCAGTTCAGGTTAAGAGGTTTCAGACAACAAGTGTATGAATATGTAATCAACTGCATCAGATGTGGACAGCACTGAGAGGAATGAGTCCACATTTATTTATAAAAGGCCAACATCAGTCCCAATATATATGTTATGAACAGCAATCCAGTTTCAGGACCCTATAGCCAGGAGGATTGATTTTTTTTCTGTTTTGTCACATGACATCCCGTGTGTAGGAGTGGACGGCTGGCTGGCCAGGAGGCTGGGTCAGAGCTCCAGGTTTGGGGCCTGGCTGGACGTGGTGGTGGACAACCTGAGCAGAGGCATGCTGTGGAGCCTGCTCTTTGAGGTCTGGTCACCGCAGCTCATTCAGCAAATGCACACACACACACACACACACACTCACACACACACTAGGGCTGGGAAAATATGTTTACCTCCCTATTCAATACTATGACGGTCCAAGCTTGAGCTTAGATTCAAACCCAGGCTACGGTGGTAAGGACTCAGCCTTGATAAAATGGTACACACTCTAGCTGAAGAGCTACTGGGCCGCCCCCAGTTGCGTTTTTTATGTACGTAGATTTTACAAGTAGTGCAGTTCAGTATTACGATTTATTGCATTTTTTGTTTTTTTGAATTATCCTCTAGTTTGTGGACACACATATACAGAGATGTCAAGTTTCAGAAAATGGTCTGACAAGAGTGAAATGGCTACTTTGGAGGCTAATACCATCACATATGAATAAAATTTGGTTCATTAAATCCACAAGTGACTCAGCTTTCCAGTAAAACCCAATTTATGCCACTCCAAGACTGGGGATGGTTGGGATGTCTGAAATGGGAGAGCCATGGCTGCCCAGAGAACCTATTTTCATTCAGATATCTGGAGGTCAGAGGTCAAGGGGCCCCTTTGAAAATGCCAGTCTTTCCCTTGTCAAAATTAAGCTGAACTTTGAAGGGATATTTAGCCCCCTTGCCAACAACCCAACATGACGTGCTTGGTACCAACAGATTCCTTAGGTCATCTAGTTTCATATGATACCAACAGAATCAATTGTGTAATAAAATGATTTAGATATTGTAAAGAAAAAGGATTGCAATACTCAAGTGACACACTCAGTGTCTACTTTAGGCCTCGATCACACAAGACTTTTAAACAGCCTTGGTGTTCATCGCCTCTGAGTTGTGTGCTCTTTGGATGAGACAATAAACTTGTACCTACTTTGTTTACCCAAGGAGTTCATCATGATATACCCACATCCTCAGTTTCATGATCCTCATCTTCCTGTTCAACAATAAGCCACTCCTGTGGATTTTTGTCTTGAGCTGTTGATGGATAAGAGGGGATGAGGGAAATGCAAGCTCATGGATAGACGGGATGATGCAGAGACAAACATAAGTGAAGACAGTGTATTCGTCTTACTTAATGCTAGCAGTAAATATCTGAGGCTTCTGATGAAGCTAAAGGAGAGGGCTAGTTTTTTGGTGTCTGAGCTGTCTGTGAATAAGAGGAAAGTTCGGGTGAGAGGCAGGGGCCGGACCTGCTGACTCATTCCTGGATGATGGTCTCTGAACCTTTGACACTGAGAACACTGTCATGAACTTAGCCTCCATTAACATGACCCCGGAGTGTGGAGGCTGCGACTCAAACTCTGACCACCCATCAACTCTTCCCTGTGGGCCCGTGCAGCTGGGTGGCAATCCTGACTCGATCATGATGTTGCAACCTTTCATCATGATTGTCGGACCATAGAGGCCAATCAGCAGGGAGCTGGATGTTACATAAAAGCTGTTGTGTGAGATGCACTGAACTTGAAACCCTGCAGAGATTAATGGGTGATAATTTGGCCGTATGGGTGTAAAAGTGACCTTTGATTTCATTTTGTTCTTTTCTCTGGTCTTTTCTGTATTTCACCAGATCCATTATCACACTGCCACCGAGTCTGATTTACATGCAGCAGGCATGTTTAGCAGGGGATTTATTTTTACCTCCTCTTGTTGATGTGGAACGGTCTTAAAGGCAAGGGTATTTGGTGACATCCATTTGGCAAGGCTTTGCGTGCCTTTTTTTAGGGCAAGTGGAATTCGGAGGGGGATGGTGTAACAGGGTTAAAATGCTTTGGCTTGCGTGCAAAGACAGCTTGGACATCAACAAACTAGTCCTCTCCTTAGCCCCCTCAGACGTCTCAGATATTTACTGGCAGCATTAATTCAGACTGAAGTGCACTGTCTTCACTTGACCAGGCGAGGAGCTGTGAATCTAAAGTTTGTCTCCACACCATCCCATCTGTCCTTGAGCTTGCATGCTTGTGTGTACTTTGACAAACTATCACAAAGTATTTTGACAAATTATGACTGGTTGAAATGCTTACACACTCACGTTCATAAGAGCATACAAGACTGGTGTTCATTTATGTTTGAAATGTTAGTTCATATATACTTTAGCGAAAATGTGTTAAGGCATTGACAGACTTTGGCACACTGGTGACAGTCCAGTACACACTGTTAGTACAGTTTGCTAGGCTTTCAACTTAGAGCAAAATGGTGGTGAAATATCCTCATTAGTTGCCCTGTGCTTTCCCTCAGCTATTAATCGTTAATACTGTATTTCTGACCCTCCATTCACTTTTATAGCACGGCAAAACAACTCCCAAAATATCATTTAGTGTATAAACAAACGTAAACAAGGTGGATTATGCCAATATAAAAAACAACAAATTCCAGTACCCATTTTTGTCATGTAATTAGGATTATTTGTGTAAGTACTGTCAGGTTGTTTCCTTCTGGTGCAAGGTTACTATGAAGTTTCCTGCAGACGCGACCTTCTGGATCCGCTTTCCAGTTCAAACTGTAAACTAACAAGTAAAGAGATGTTTAATCTCCTCAAAAAATGGGTACCAGGAGTTGTTCTTTATATTAGCATAAACCTCTTTGTTTGTGTTCATTTATGTGGTAAAAGTGTTATTTTGGAGCTGTTTTTCTGTACTATGGAAGTGAAGGGACAGATAGAAATACAGTATTGTAGTCCAGTGGAGCACCAGTCAACTAATGAGGATATTTCAGCACCATGTGGACTCACATCACACCCAGAGAACTATACAATACAACACTCTAACAGTGTTCAGTTTGACCTTAAGCACACATGGTAATATGTATAGTAATTTGCGTTTATATTTATGTTATTGCTAAACATCAGTGTTCTATAATAGTCCAGCTGTTGCACTGTTTCTTGGCAGGTGCATACATTCGTCATATTTTGAATTGTTAACCATATTTCCATCCATTTTATTCTGCTCATGGAAGCACATTGCTTCATTGCCGAGGATACGGTGATTGTACAACCCGAGTTCACGCTGGTTCCTCTGGACCTGATCCTGGCAGCCACAGGGAGTTTCCTCTGGGCCTGGTTGTGTAAGCGGTCACTAAAACGTCCTGTCCTGTTCTGTACTGCAGTGGGGCTGGTTGGTGTCCGCAGTGGAGTGGTGTGTGTTTGTTTGTAACCACGGTGCGAGAGGTGCCCAGTGGAAGAACAGTTTCACAACCAGTCCTCGATTTGTACAAGCTGTCATGGCAAACGGTGAGATGTCCACTACTGTTTGTGCATGAAGAGCCCAGAAATAGCCAACAGATGTTTTGCATCTCTGATGGGAAGTTTGTGTGTCTGCTGCTGCCAGGGTTTCGGACTCCTCTGGGCACATGGGTGATAAGCGGGTTCCACTGCCTGCCATTGTGGCTGTATGGGTACCAGTGGGGCTTACTGTCCGGCTGCCTACACCTGCCACCCTGGATCCAGGCTCTGGGGACTCTGGTGCTGGCGGCTGGCCGGCTGCTGGGCCTCTCAGTGGAGGTAGGAACTTAAAACACCTAATAAACCACAGCAGTGGTGGTGTGGTGTGTGTCCTAGAAACGTGAGGATGTGGCAGTAATCTCTCAAGCAGCTCTTTCTGTATTTTCATAATCAATTCAGTATTCTTCCATGAACATACATTGGTGAGAATGGCAGAAAGTAGGGCAAATCAATTCAAAAGGTTGAGACTTAGCTGAAAGAAGCGCTGCTCACTTACATAACAAATTGACCAGAAGACCCTAATGACTGGGGAAAGGTCTTGAGTTTCACAACTGATTTCCCTTTGCCATTGAGCAAGGCGACATTACAGTGACAAATTTTTCACTGGAGTTCAGTGGAGTGGCGTGACTTTCTATATCACAAAAACCAGATTAGCAGAGAACCTGCTGTGTCACTCAGCAGCATGCAGAAGCACAGGTTCGCAAATATATATTTGATATTAAATTACCCCCCAAATTATCACAAAATTACTGAGAAAAAATGTAGTTATAGGAAAAATCCACTGTAAAAAACTGATTCTTATTTTAAATTTAAATGGCTAAAGGTTGACTAAAGAGAGGACCCTGTAGACTCAGCTGCCAAAAAACATGGAATAATCTTTTGATGTTTGAGTCTACATGGTTCATATCATCAGGCCGAGATTGAAATATAAGCTTCTACGGGGTTTGAAAAATACAGAGATTTCCCCAAATCAGCTCAAAAATGTTACACAATTGGTTTAGTTTTCTGCCACCAAAACACACTCCTTGGGTCAGTATGGATCAGAGGGAAGCAAAACTAAAAGGTCAAGTTTTTTGAAAGTTGCTGCTTGATGGATTCCAATTTCTCTGTGGTTGTTTGTGTGATACCATTGTGATCTCTCTCTTTCTCTCTCCAGATGTGGTGTATATGGACGCACATTAAATACCTCTGCAGTGACGAGTCAGAAGAGAAGAAGAGCTAGCCGTGGAACACCCGGCCGATGCTGTTCAGTCTGCCAACTCGGACTTCGCTCCACCGCCCTGTATGAGTAGTGGGGATCTTAGTTCACTTTCCTTCTGTGCTGAAAACACTAAAGTTCAAGGCCGGCTTACGATCATAGGGGACAGTGTGGTAAAATGAGCCCTGTTGAACACCCATGGAAATTAAATTCTCACTTTTAGAGTTATGACAAGTAAAGAGGGTGGTGTTTCAGAGCAGTTTGACCCAAGTGGCACATTTGACCCCACAGCCCAAAGTTTATGGTCTTTATTGTATCTTACACAGCCTAAACTGACATGCAGTGGCTCAGTTTACCCCCCCTCTCCCCTTCTACTAGAACACTGTCCTGATGGGCTTGAACACTATTGAGTTTTCTTATTTTTATTATCATTAGGTGTCTTCTTCTGCAGCTCAAATTGCCATGAGCTGGAACGAGCTACAGACATGAAAACGCACAAGTAAACGCTTCACAAAAATAATGACTTCAATCGGCCAGATGGTGGCACTTTAATTCACATTCAAATAAAACAAACTTTGAAATTCCGTCAGGACACCCACACTGCGAGTCATATTGACTTGAAATGTCACACACATATGTGTGTGCTCTACAAAAAAGCCAAATGGACCATAAAAGTCTGCATGATGGATTGTTTACTAATTTGTGTAAACTGAAAAACAGTAGGTGACTTTTGATAGGATCTTTGTGGAGTTTGACTTGTTTAAACACCAAATTTGGTAAACAGCCTTGGGGGATACAATTCTACTATACATGACCAAGATCAGTCCATAAACATGGCCACCTCATATAATTAATCTTTGAGAAATCACGTTTCCCCGGTGGTGCAGTCCTGAAAGCACCTTCAGTGGGGATCCAAAGTCGAGGGTTCAATTCCTAGGTGGCCAAGTCATGCATGCCAACAATGTGGCAGTTTATGTATGTGGCATGTTTTCACGTGGCTCTTGAGGTCAAAGTCAAAGAATGTATTTTTTTCCCCTGCATACATTGTGATGACGAAACCAATGTGTGCTTGGTCTAACTCTTTTAAACACAATCAAACGAGCTGAGGTGACTTTGATTCGTTTTGTGAAGCCTGACAGCCTGAATCTGCAAACTGCCAATTGTGCCTATATTTTAATATTTATCTGTTATCTTTATAATGAACACTATGATAGGGCAATGTTCCTGGACCTATCTGCTTTTGATCATTCATTAATTTATTTATTTTTAAATGAAATCAGCAGCCAAAGGGAAGAGATGTAAATGGAAAGGCCTACTGTACATATATAGATTATGTTTTTACAAATTCTATGCAGACAGCTGGAGTGTAAAAGCCGTTATATGTAATGGTTTGGTATTGTGTTAAAATATGCAGCATCAACATCTACTTAACGTGTGCTCTAGTCTGATTGCACACTCACTGCAACTGTGATGATCAAATAACAAAACGGGTAATATTTTGAGATATCTCAAGAGTGGGAACTGTGTTCATTGCTGCAACTGTGGAGGCTCTTTTTGGATTCAAACTTTTACTGGGTCACAGTGCCAGTTAATCTTGTCTTGTGAATATCCTATAAGACCAATTTTATAAACTCGAAAACACATGGTGGTCAGACTAAAGACAAGTTTAGTTCCTGATAAGTTTCTTTCTTTCTTTTTTTCCACCCCAAAACACTCTGGTCCAGTTTATGTTGTTGGTGTGAAAAAGTGTTAAACAGGCTAGGCTGTGGCTTTATGTAAATGTGGGTATTATGTATGTTTCATTGTCTCATTATGTTTTCATAAGCAGCCAGAATAAAATTGCACCTTTAGCACTGTTTTTCCTAAATGAAGGTTTTGTGAAGTGTTTGTCCTGGATTAGATAAGGCTTTGAGGCATTAACAGAAACATTTGCCCACCAGATCTCAGTGGATACAGAGAAATGTTTTCCCGCGATCGGTGAGGAAAAGGGGCAGCCATCCAATCCTGCACACGGGGCAAATAATGACAAACACAGTAATGCAGGACACACAGTATGCCAAATATCTACCATTTCCACAGCTTTCCACACTTGTTTATACTAAGTAGGTGACCGGTAAGTGAAGTTCATTTTTTATATTAAAGGGATAGTTCACCCATTATGAAAAATTATTTCCTTTCCCCCTCCCAGCTCTAATGTAGGACAGTAGTGGCGCTATCTTCCTCTTTTTTGTTACCGAGTGCTGGCTGGATGCTCCAAATGCTAACTGTGAGCCACCTGCCATTGAAGTGGACTTCCCCCCCAGCTAATATTCTTAAAAATAATCACCTTACCTCACTCAAACACAGTTTAACATCACTTTAAAACTTAACGAATAAAACACAAATCTGACTACCGACTGCACACAGTAGTTATTGACAATAGCTTTGTTCAAATTACTGTTTGTAACTATTTTTTCTGTTATCAACATCCAGAAAGATCCGATAACTTTTGCACTTCCTGTATCACTCCACACCAGAGGAACGGTAGGCAACACAGAGACAGAAGTAGATTGCTTGAGTTTGTGAGCTGTGCAGATTCTACTACACAACAATAAAAATCAAACTTTATTTAACAATTTGAGTGGATTATTTTTTATGAATGTTAGCCGGAGGAAAGTCCACCTCAATGGCAGGAGGCTAACACTACTGTCCTACATAATCACATTTTTCAAATGTGTTTATTACACATTCAACAAAGAAACAGCTTATGACTTGCAGTGGTTGATAGTGCATATAAATATGTCCAGGTGAACTAAAAACATGATTTTGAGAATCGCCACCTTCTCAGACAAGGTAGCATAAAACAACCTCTGTATGGGCTCTGTAACAGATGAGGAACCCATCAGCTCATTTCCCCTCTTGATTTGTGATGTGAAGACTTGAGAGAAAATGCATGCAGCACCTTAAATTTCTTGTTGTCAATAATAATATTTTCTTTAATGTTCTTGCAACCAACATTTAAGCAGAAAGAAGCAAACAACCCCCCAGATAACGAAGAGATAAGGAACTACCTGTTCTCTCAATGACAGAGAAATAGGAGTGCTTGAGAGATCACAGCTTTATTGAGCATCTTCCACTTCATCCATCTTTGTTCTTTGCCTGCAAGGCCACGCCCCTCATTCCTGCACCCCTCTACCACCGAAACTATTCCCTTTAAGACATCACTAGATCACACTGACAACCAGCAGTTATTGTCAAATCCAAGTCAGTCGTGTTGGAGACTTCCCCCTTGCATTACATAAGTCAGTCGTGCCCATTCTTGGGTTCAGGATTCTCCAAAGTCTCCAAAAAATTGTTCAATGGTTAAAGGAAAAATCCACCCCTGAAGAATTTAGCGTCGTGTAAGAACAGCAACTGGTGAGGTGTCTTGCATTTCTGGGCCTTTTTTTTTTTTTTTTTTTTTAAACTGTTTTTTTTTTCTT
>OMLB01018590.1:0-18163 GCA_900302555.1 Myripristis jacobus | reverse complement strand
TTTTTAAACCGTTTCTTACTTCCATGGAAAACCCAGCCAAATCTGGACGACATGAAGTCACCTCCAGAGGTTTCAAGTGGAAAAACAATGGAGTTTTAAGGTTTGCTTTTTTTTCGCCATGCATTTAAAACATCAGCAGTGGACATCAGGTTTTGGTGTCCATCAGAAACCCTAAGAATCAAAGAGAAAATGAAAGAGAAAGGGCTTCATTCAAGAGTCACACCCCCATTCTACAATCATGCAGGGAGAAAACCATGATAGCCGAGGCAGACATAAAGATTTCTCCACTTATTTACTCAACTGACAGGAATGCAACGCAGCCGCGACATGTTCTGGATAAGGGGCGCGGCCACAATCAGAGTCCACTAATTAGTTTGTTGGCTAGACAGGCATCTGTCACACGCCCCCTTTCCCACTGCTCATGCTCCAACTTTTGGGGGTTGTTGAAAGGGACGCTGGGAAATGTAGGAATTAAAGCAGATGAGGCAGACTGAGGGAAAGTCGATACAAGAAAAATAGTACATTTCCACACTTCATCACAAAATAACACCTGAGACGAGCTGAACATCACAAATTGATACGAAACAATGGAAGTGGATCCAAGGGTGGATTTTTCCTCTAAATTTTGTGATTATTAACTTCGGACAGGGACATAAAGCATTGAGTATGTACTCTACAACAGAAGCAATGATACACCATTCTACGCCAAACACAGCAGGGTGAGCGGGGGCTGTCATCATCGGCCAAGAGTTTCATCTTCAGTTCTTGTACAGAACTATTTGAAAACACCGTCTGTACTTAACATTCACTTCAACGACTCTTCTGGGGAGTTTCTCTATGGATTGTATTAGGGAAGAGAGACTGGGGGTAGATGGAGTCAGATGGAGAAGAGAAGCAAATGCTGGGGGGAAGGGGAGGGTTGAGCGCTTGTTGAAGCCAAAGCACCAGAGTGTAGCTGAGCGTCCTGTTAAGGGCTAAGGCTGGACCTCCTCAGCTGAAGCCACTCGGACATAAACCATCACTAGAGACGTCTGACAGCACTGATGCAACAGCAAGGCAAAGCTTGTTTTTCCTCATTCATTTCAAAAACAGGAAAAAGTTGGAAACTCTTGAAAGGCATCACATTTTCAAAAATGGTGCAGAATTAAAGCCCGACTCCAGACATTCTGACCTGGACTCTATTTTCCCAATTCTGCAAACTCATCAATTCAGAACCAATCAAATCAGTTCCTTGCTTCATTACTGAGCAACTAGACTTGTCTCTCCGATTCAGCCCTAACAGGGTCTGATTTTTGGACTCTCCAAAAATCAACACATTTTTGGAGAGTCCAATGGTCCACTAGATCTGTTCTGAAGAGCAAAACCTTAACAAGGAAAATGCAAATAAAATCAATTGATGAGATTGGTCAGAATCGATCAGTATGATAGAAAAAGACGGGAAAATTGTGCCCCTGTCAAAAATGGCTGCAGTTTCAGTAAAACGGGATATCAGTGACAGGATGGAGTGGAGAGGAAATGCCAAAATGCACAGGGAAACAGGCTGGCGACACACATGCATACACACAAAATTGGTCCCCAATGTAGTGCCCTTAAGAGCAGAATAGCTTAGCACTTAGAGGTATGGGTCCGCTGACAGATAGATAACTGCAAGCTGTTGTAAGGCTGGTAGTCATCGATTTAGCACTTGGGCACCCAAAGTCCTATCTGTGTATATTGACCATCAAAGACACACACACACACACGCACACTCTCGCTCACACACAAAGCCACACCTCATTATAGGTAGGCCTATAAGCCTAACCCTGTACACATAGCTTCTTCCTCTTTTCACTCCATGTCCCTTGTTTTAAAATGTGTTCAGCCATTACTCAGAAATCATTTTGGCTCACTCAATATGAAAGCATAAACAAAAGGGCTACATAACATACACTTTTGCATATAAATTATTGGCATTTTAATTAAGCTATGTCAGTACTAACTTGGAAAAGAGATAAAATAAAGTAAATTCAAAACCTCCGAAGCCTGTATGTGTGTAACAATATACCAACTGGTTCAACACATTCCACTGCTTACAATCTCTCTCTCCACCCACAACAGAGTTTAATAATAATTCATGTCTCCATAGGGTCCAATGACCAATGTCATGATGAACTTCCATTTCTTGCAAAAGTAAACTAAGAGTTTAGCCATCAAATGAAACTTAAGTGATGTTCTCTATGCAATGAACAACCTGCATTTAACTTGTATTGTTTAACTGTACAACTGACAAAAAGATGACGCATTTTCCATCTCTCAACCAACCCAAGTGGTGATGCTGATGGACGTGGGTCAAAACACATCTATCAGATGTGTGTGCAGTCTTGTGTGGTCCAGATACTGTCATGTAAATAAGAGGGCCGTGGCAAACATGGTTTGATCCGTGCTGAGTCTCATGGCATTCAGAGCTACACTGGTTCAAATACAAAAACAAAAGTCATCCAAATCCAACCTGAAAGAAAAAGGTGAGCAAGACAAGACAAAAGGAGAGGGCGTAAGTCATCCTTAAAGGATTTAACTTTTTTTCTTCTTTTCTCCTCAGTCATTTTGTCCCCTTTCTCTTTGAGAAATAGTCTCTTCTGTGGGGTGGGAAGCCAGTGAACGCATCCATTCCAGGAGGCTCAATCACGGTGGTCGTGTGTGTCGATGAGGGGGTTCATAAATGTGTATTCTCTAGTTCTTCATTCCGTAGCTAAGTGTGTGGATCTGTGTGTGTGTGTGTGTGTGTGTGTGTGTGTGTACTGGCAGCTGTAGTGACTATAGAAATATGCAGCCAAATGACATGCCAGTGACATCTGAATTTAATGTGTCTTACTAATTAACTGTGTGTGAATTCTTAAACATCATGTTTGGGCTTATTTCATGTCCTTTCCCTCACTGCCCTAAATGAAGCCCACATGTCTTTTCTCTCTTCCCTCATAAATCAACCAAGGCAGGGGCGGGTGGGGCCCAGGCTCTGGGCCAATAGGAAGGCCTGTACAACTTCCTGGGTCTGCTGGGGCGTAGTGTTGACGTCCTCCAGGGCATCGGCAACGGCAAACTGCCGGTCCCTCAGCCGATTCCAGTTTGACAATACGTTGTGGTATTCAAACACTTTCTCGTAGTTGCCCACTGAGTTGTAGAGTTTGATCAGGCCTCGGTAGTCGTACTCCAGGCCGCTGTAACCCTCTCCAAACAGCTTCTTCCCTGTAGGGATACAGGAAACTTCAGAAACCAGGTTTGTAATGCTCACTACAGTGGTGCTGGTGTATCTGTGAAGCAGTAGTTTAAATTACACAATCATATCACCTGACCAGTGGACCTAGATCAGCTCTAACTGAAGTCCTACAAGGTTCAGCTTGAAATTTTACAAGACACATCCTCAGCTGTCTCAGTTGACACAGGTATGCTAGGACACTGGAAAAGTCACTGATACTAAACATAATTCAGTGTTTTCACATTAAGAAAAATACTTCGGCTGGCATGCAGGGTCCATGTCATTCAGTGAACTGAAATGCATTGTAAGCACGATGGTACCCCGTTTTAGGCCATCCCACCTACTTCACTAGTTTTCCAACCATATTCACCTACCTCACATTTTTAACCCATGAAAAAAGAGAACTGTTGATATAGTGCCTAATATATTGCTAGTCCCATATATCCACTTCAATGTGGTACAACACTGAGTGTTCTCAAATTCCATATTGAATAACACACACAGATCAATTAACACCCTCAAATAATTATTTTAGTGTTTCATGTGACCTATATGTATTTATCACATCTGTGAGTACTTTGTGGAGCGAGCCTGAGGAAGGAACAGTTGAAAGGCGTTGTTTGCTCCTAATAAAGTTACAGTTAAGTTATTTCAGCGTGCGGTGGTTGATTTGCCGTTGTCAGCCAGAGGAGCTCTGGGTGACAATGTGGCAATGATGACAAAGCCAAAAAAAACTCTGGCTTCAAATCTTTGTTTTTTAGAATACCACCCAGGTGAGAAACACCAGTTTGTGCCCAAAGTATCAATATGGACATTGAATCACATCTCAAAAATCTAAACTATAAAAATAATGGGTCTCATTCATGAAACGCTATGTTTGTGAGTATTTCTGCACACAGGTAATGCCTGTTATAAAAACTTATGCAGCATTCATGAACACTATGGAGAAGCAAGATTTGACAGTATCCATGTGCATATGCTGATGAATTCCAATCACTAGCAAATGTCTAATCATCAATTAGCATAACTCCACACCCATGAATAAGCAGTAACTACTCTATAAGGAGATGGTGATCAATATGGACAGATAAAGAACTTTTCAAATGCTGAGAATAAAATAATGAGTGTGAAGCTATGTGCCATTGAGGTCTAAGAGTCACAAGGTTTACATTCCAGCTAATCACTGCAGAGGCTGGCTTCACTAATCAATGCACTGTCAACCAGACAGAGAGAAGTCATCAGTGAAATCAGCTGCAGTAATGTTTGGCTGGAATAAAAACATGCAGAAATAAAGACAAGTAACTGACTTAAGTGACTCCCCGTATAACCCCACCCTCTTTCCCATGTCTGACCGATAGCAATGGAGCGCAAGTAGAGCCTCTCTGCGTCCTCATACTGGTTCATGTCGTAGTTGTAGAGGGAGGCCAGATGACCCACAGACAGAGCAACCTCATAGTCCTCCTGGCCCAGAAGCTGCTCCTTGATCTGAATAGCCTTGATGTGCATCTCCTCTGCCTCCTGGATGTGATGGACACACACACGCACACACGTATATATGCATTGTGCATGAAAGTTTCACCCAGACAAAAGGAATAGTTTGCTTCCATTTCTACAGCCTCTGCAATGTACAACAGATTTGGTTCCTTTTGCAGAGTCACCAGCAAGGTTTACATGCTGGGAGGTTTGAGTTTATACCCTGGTTAGTTAGTGACCTTTTTTCAGTCAGTGCATGTCAACATTTTAAGTGAGATAGATTATCTCAAGTAAGCTCATATATAGCTCTCCTGTTATGTGGAACCTGGCTAAGATGTCTCATGTGCACCCATGTAAAACCAGTTTCTGTGGAATTGAAAATATCCCTGCCTGGTCCCGGCCCTCCAACACACCAGTGTTCATTTATCTTTCCTTGGTTGTTTTTTATAGCACCTAAAACCACCCATTTTACATTTTTTATGTTGTAGTTCTGGTAGTTGCTCTTTCAAGGAGCAGGGACATCAGAAAATGTGAATTTTGTGGCATTTTGACCAAATTACTCAATCTGTAGACAGTACTTCTGTGATGGTGTAATCAAACAGTACAACAGCTCAAAAGAGGAAACTCTACATGCAATGTGAGATAAATATGTAAACACTGCTCTTGTACTAGAATCTAGAATTTTAAGAAGCTGAACATACCTGTTGTAGTTACCAAAGGTTTCTTGTTTTAAACTATGGTTATTTTGTATGTATATCCATTTATTTACTGAGTGTTCATTTATATATTTTCCTTGCATGTTTTAAGTTGTAAACATTCTGAATACAGTTGTACAAAACAAAAATCCAGAAATAAACTTTTTTGAGCCAGTAGATGAGGTTTGCTTTTGAGAGTGGCAAAAAATTGGTCAAATTCAGTTGTTTATTGTCAATTTGTTTATAGCATTATAACTTAGCCTATGTGGGCTTGCTAATTGGATTGGGCCTAACAGCAAACACTGTAGGTTCAGTAATAAGAATCCAAATCCTAAAAATTCTGTTTTTGTTAGTTTTGACTCCATGTGTGAAGAATGTACATACCGCCATTATGCTGATTGTTCAGGGATTACATCAGGCCCTTGACTGGAACCAATACAGTGACTGCTAACATATACATATTTATCCTGACATCAGTGAACATGACTAGATGGGTGTTGCTTTGAGACCTACAAAGCACCAACAATTTTCCCTACATAGGTGCGGTTAATGAACAGAAATTAACAAACAGAAAAATGATGGATGTGAACGCTGGTGGCTCCAGAGAGCTGCTTTTACTTATGGTTTTCAACATCTGGACAAACTCCTCACGGCATGAACAGTAACTAAGACTGGGACCATCATGTCTTGACCACAGAAAAAAGGCACTATCGTGGCTGCTGGCTGCTATGAAAAGGGTTTACACACACAAACACATTTCCACGCACCTTGAACTTTCTCATAGACTGGTAAAGCCGTCCCAGGTTGCCATAGTGCTTGGCCGTCTGTACGTTAAACTCTCCAAAGGCCTTCTTGGCCAGCTGCAGCGAGGAGAGGTGTAGGTCATGCGCTTCCTGCAGCAGACGCTCCTCGGTCTCCTTATTGTGGCAGTCTATGGCGATTTCCTCCAGGATCAGGGCTGATGGGAACAAAGGATGATTCAGACTTCTCCCCAGGCTGGTACAGTGGTGCCACAACACCCAGTCAATGTATGGTACAAAACATGATATTCACAAGAGGTCCGAGTCACAATGAATCACTTCATCAGGAGCATCAACTGACATTTAAAGAGCTCCGGTGCCCCTATCTTAAAACCAGATGCCTTGCTAAAAGGCATCCATTATTGTAATATAACTGGGTGGGCATCTGCTCAACACACAACTTTCTAGTCCAGCCAAGAAAAAAAAACTTGCAGCAGTAAAGTATTAGTCAAAACATGAACTTGAGAACTAAGATAAAACAACTATTACTGAAGAACAACCATTAAAGTTTTAATATTAATAACATGTTTCAGCTGAAATGGTCATTGTCGAGTTTAACTGTAACAATGAATATAATTCAAAGATATCCAAAATTGATGTGACTATGTACCCTGATCCAGGCTTCTGCAGCTACAAACACAGTTTTTTGTTTTTTAAAATCAAATCTACCAAACTATCTACTACTACAGGTTACCAGTAAGTAGCTGATAATCTAAATCCTATTTTTCTTCTGTCTAATACACGCTTGATAAGGAGCAAGGCTACCACAAGATTTGATCATCACTGATACTCGTAATGCATATTAACAGAAGGAGCCACAGAGCAACACCTCTACTTACTGAGAACACGCACGCGCGCGTGCACACACACACACATTTGCCTCCATCTGTCTCCAAGGCAAATTCCATAATCCTATAGTAAAGCTATGACAAGGGGTCTGCCTGATGCTTTTGATTGTCTTTTATACACAGTGGGCAGAAGGCCAGCTTCTCCGGGCAGTTTGGTTTACCTTTGACCCTCTTGGAGGAGGCTAGCAGTAGATGGTCCTCTGGGAGAATGTGAGTTATGATGTCTATGGCACGTTCTGCATGGAATCTGTGAGACAAACACAGCAGCTGAAACCAACAGGACATGAAGCACAGACTTGGCTGGCAACACTGTTACTGCATGCTACTCAAGACAAACACTTCTAAGAAAGTATCTTTCCCTTTAAGATATTTGTTTTGAGGCTCATAAGTTGCAAAACTTGCATCAGGATCACAGAGGTCAGAGGTTTATGCAATAGTTAAACACTGTGTAGTGCACAGAGAGAGGGGCATTAGTAGATGTATTAGCCAGAAATCTAATTCTTATTTCCATGGAGGCCTTAGCATCCAGTCCCTCTGGACAAATCAATTCTCTGGCACACCTCCAAACTATGCAGCTATATAACATGAAAGCAACTACAGCAAGCAGTGAAACAGTCCATCACACAGTATGAGTCATAGTCTTGTGCCTCATCTATTAGGGAGCCCATCTCTAATGTAATTAGCTGGCATGGCCAGGAATAGCCCTGTGGTTGTGAGCCTTATTATACTCACAGGGCGTTGTCAAATTTCCCAGAGCTGTACTGGTGCACATAGGAGGAGTAGGCCAGGTCTTCATGAGCTGTGGCAACATGGATGTTCTTCCCCCCAAACACAGACTGTCGGATGTCCAGGGCCGTCTGGGATAGCATGTGAACACAAGACAGCACAACAAACAACTTTTATTGGAAAAGGGTCTGCATGTGGAATGAATTTAGCATCCTTCATTTATCACATTTTTTTTTACAATATTAACAATATAACCTCACTTACCTGGTAAATGGCAACTGATTGGCATATGTTGTCTACATTTAGTAAGTAAAACCCATAATCTAGCAGCGTATCAGAATATTTGGGATGCTTGTGTCCAAAATGTTCTCTGTAACAAAAGAAATGCAATTAGACCTTATTTCAACAAACGAAATCACAAGCTTTGATATTATGAAGCCCCACTAAGACAAAGCATGTTACCTCGCTAGAAACACTGCATGTTTGATCAGCTGCTCTGCTTTTCTGAACTCTCTCTTAACCACACAGGCCTGCAGAGACAGACAGCGAGAGTCAAACATCACATTCTGCAGACCATATTCTACATCATCATGAGTAACTCTTGGAAACAAGTACAGGTACACAAAGTATCCACAGATTAAGGGATTCACTGATTGTTAACCAAATTGCCGTTTTGTCCTGGTGTAGATGTGTCTATACTCAAACAGTGTGCAAGGAATCATGTCTTGATAACATCTTGCAATACAACTAAAACGGTAAAGCAATGTGTCAAAGGTTACCTTGGAGGCTTGTCGGAGGACGTCCACCACCACTTTGACAGGCAGCCCTGGTGTAATTTCCTTCATAGCTTCTATACACCACCTATATGCCTGGGAGGAAAAAACAGAAAAGAAAACAAAGCTTAAAAAGAGTCCAAAATTTGTCCATTATTTAAATTTGCATTAGTTTTCATCAGAATTTGAAATGTGGCTATTCTTATTTAAGATAAATTCTCACTTTCCAATTAAAAAGGGCATTAATTTATTAAATGCCATCATTTTCTATCATTTATAGCAAAACTCTCAAAGCCATGAAAAGCCACTCTCAGTCAAACTTACCTCATCATAGTGGCTTTTGGCGAAGAGCAAGGCACAAAGCTCGCCGTACAGCGCTGCCTTGTTGGCCTGGTGGCCATGTTTGGCTAGTTTGTCCATGTAAGACTGAGCCAACTTGAAGGTCTCCTCCCCCAGGTGATACTTGCAATTACCGTTGCGGACATGAAGCAGCCTGAGGAGAGAAGAAAGAGGACCTGTTGGTAGCAAAGCACTAAGACCGTCGTCCTCATTAGAAACAGATGTTTTTTTCTAATTTATGGGGCTGATATTGGGTAACACACATTATACAACCTATCAACATGGCATGCAATTCTGAAGAATGGACCAGTTACTGACTACGTTTACATGCAAACTATATTCCAATTCGGGTCAATATTCCGGCTAAGGTAACTGCGCTGCAGCAACTGGAATATTCCGTTTACATGTTACTTGGCATATTTCCGTGTTTCGGCGGATTCCACTCTCTTACGTAATGCAACACTCAGCCGCGGGGGGCAGCAGTACACGTATAGGCGCCTGGTCTGCCAGAAATACAGAAGAAGAAGTCTTCTTCTTCTGTGTTTCTGTGTTTTCTCCCATCGATATACTCCATGATATTTAAGTCTTTCATTAGCTGAAGGCAGACTGCAGTCTCCTGGCTCTTGCTGCTGTTCGCTATGTCGTTCTCCCCGCTTGCAGTAACCATAGCAACAAAGACGCCACCGGATTCATTGTGAATCAAGCATGCGCAGATGTAACTGAATATTCCGGTATGGGGCATTTTCCGATTAAGGTGTTTACATGGTACAGCATTCCGGCTGGAACAGGCATATGCTAGGGGTCTTATTCGGAATTCTCTCCAACCGGAATATGACCTTACTTAATATTCTGAATAATACAGGAATATGGTGTGCATGTAAACGTGCTCATTGTTAAAATGTAGAAATAAGTTAAGTGCCCATCTTCATGAATGCACTGTATCCCCACAAAACGCCAAAGCACACAATCTGACCAAAAACAGAATATACAATTATATCAGCAACCCTGTATCTTTTTAGTTACAGCCCCTTTACACTGACAAGTTCATTTTAAACTCACTGCACTTTGAGCATGCTCTGTTGGCAGTTGGCAGTTAGAGTTGTTACTCTAAACCTATATAGCCCTTTTCACTGTTTGACACCTAAGGTTAGGATGCAAAATGCCAAACAAATGTGTTGTGTGGCAAGATTTTCAGATGGTGCTGCAATTTGCACATGGCAGGGACACAACAAATTGGATCAATCATCTGAAATCTTAAGAAAAATCTTTTAGATTTTGGGCTAGACATGTAGGCATACACCTGTACAGCCAGTATGGTTGTAAGCCAAGACAATTACTATCAGACAAATGAAACTAAATAAATTATGAGCTATTAATTTATCCATTATCATAGCTACGTTCCCAAAAGTTTCCACAAAGTACAGCTGTTAAAACAACCAAGATGTCCCAGTAAAACCACTGAGCAACATAAAAAAGAGGGTAATGATGGATGGGTTTGCGAGGGTCATTATAGCAGACTGGGTAACATTGAAGACATGGTGTCTAAAGGATTTATGTAGTGGATTGAGCCCACTGACAAATCTCATGCCACTCTCAACCTAAATACTGACAGACTGACTAACATGGTGACAAAAAGGCCCCCGCATCTCAGCAGGGCATAGAGAAACAGAGACTTGCAGCACAGTACGCCTGACAATGAACATCTGGACCTTAGGGGGAATGGCTGCTGCAGCACATTTTTATTACAGTCTAACAGAACTCCAGGCGTTCATGTTGGAGTCAAAAGAGATGGGCAACAGCCACAATGCACAAATAATGCCCAAATAATAGAGGTGGAAAGCTCACTTGATATCCCAAATAAAACAACAACAAACACACTGCTATCATTTAAAACAATCAAAGAAACAACACTGTGCATAAATATGACACCAACAGCTGGAGAGTTGGGGTAAAGTTCATAAAGCGCACTGCTCAGGACACCCCAAACTGCTATTTAACAGGACTTGGTTTATCAGAGAGTTGGCAAAGTTAAGAACTGGACACTTGGCATGAAACGTGCAAAAGCAACAGCAGCATTAAAGGAGAAACAGAAGTAGCAGTGTGTGACAGAGCACAAAGTCTTGAACGTGGATGTGTTAGTGCCGTTCTATCACCTTCAATGAAATGCAGTTTCAGAAGGAACACGTGTTTCTATCAGAGACAGCACCAATGATGAACAACACTAAAAGGAGAATGACAGGACTGTTGGATTGTTTGTATTTCTTTAAATGAATCGCAACTGGCTAGGGCGACACAAAGCTCAGGATGCAGCCATGGTGATTTTGCGTCGGGGATGAGCAGAAGGGGAGGAGAATGCCAACTGAAATAGTTGCCTAATGGCAGGCTTACACCCACAGTCTACATCCAGTGAGTCAGACTACAGGTCGCTTGATGCATAAAAACTAAAATTGCTCAAAGATAAAGTTAAAGACCTTTAGATCCATTGTAGGAATGTGAATGTTGAGTAATTTAGTCGTCTATTACTCAATTAGATATTAAACAAGTACTCATTTTAAAAAAGAACTTATACATGCACGAAATTTAGGTTTATTTCGGACTTTATTCTTAAAACCAGTAAAAAAAACAGTGTTAAAAATTGTGTTTTTGTATGGCCAGTAAAATAATACTTGGCTGTTTAACAATTAAATTATAGCCTACATAAACAAAAACAAACATTCCAATCCATCAATGCTGTGGAGTAAATCGTCCACCAGCACAAGGGTAGCAGACACCTGCAACCATATTACATCAATCCCATGAAACCAGGTCAGCTCAGTTTACCTCAGGAAGGCTACAGTGCCACCCTGTGGATTCAGTTGGAGATTCAAGTAAGGGATTCAGTGGGAAGTTGGTCTTTGTATTCTGTCTCAGAAAAACCCCTTTGCGAAATACAAATATTGAGTAGTGTTTTACTTGTTAAGCCGGTGGTTACATAATGAGTAACATTATTTTCTCCTTACCTAGACATAGAAATAAATGAAGGCCATAAACTCAAACTCCTTCACCTAGGTTGCGGCCCTCCTATATTTTTAACATTAATTTGTGCATGCTCAGCAGCCTGCAACTCTTAACTAAGGTGTGTGTCCTCATATTTCAACACAGATCACACAAACTGCTGCATTTAGTAGACTTACCAAAAAAAAAACAAACATTATCTTGTCATACATTCAAATTTATGGCATGTTCAATTTGATTTTGCTGTAGCATTTTTAACTCAAAACTAACACTTAAACTCCATGTGACTGTGCAAATTTTATATAACATCTAATTCAAATTGAACAGCACTGAAATCTCTTAAAGCTGTACTGAAGATATCTCTGTAAGCATATCCAGCGGTATTACTGTGCCTGCCTCACAGCTGGCTGAGGGACTGTCAGTGTTGTCTATGGGAGAAACAAACAGTGCAAGCCCAAACCTGTGTAACCTGTTTAGAAGGGGATTAAATTTAAAAAGTAAACTATCTAAAAAATAAAAGTGTTCATCACAAAATTCACAGCCATAACTAGGGCTGTGAGACTTACCGGACACAGCACTCCACAGCCCGGTACCAATGTAGGACTTCGTTGTGGAGAGTGCACAGCTGCAGGCACGACAGGAACACCTTCTCTGCATCTCCGTACCAGCCCGCATCAGACAAGAAGCCACCTGGAATTAAATCACGGGATTACTCTGCTGATTACACCGAAAAGATGTTGCCTCCGTCTTTTAGGTACTTATTTAAAGCCCAGGACACATCAAACTAGTGTGCTTAGTCGGCCGTTGGCTCTTGTCTAGCTTGGCAGAAACTCTTCTATAGTCTTTCAGTTGTGTCCCACATCCTGAGCGCTTGCTGGCCATCCTCAGCACAGGGCCTCAGCTAAAAAAAAAATCTTTAGGAGCCACTGGCTCCTAAACCCAAAATATTTAGTAGCCAAATAAAATTTTAGGAGCCAAACTCTCCTTACATGTCAAATTTGGAGGAGCAGGGCGTGAGAAATTTTTTAAAATATTTTCCATTTGGTCAGTTTGTTTTCCTGTCAGCTGTCAATTTTCCTTGATGTTAACCAACTAAACAGTTAGCAACATTGTACACGTTTCCTATGACAGCACTGATGGCAAGATTCAAAAAAGTGAAAATACTTATTTCAAACTTGTTAATAAAGTTAACACTGTTCAAATTATTGTACCCAATGAAACACTATATTAATTAATTGACTCCGCTCTTGCATTCACTTGCTGCCTCTGCATCCTGGTCACTTCAGTCACTGTGGACAGAGCAGGAAAATGCACACGACAGAGCAGCAATGCAGGAAGATGCAGGAGATGAAAGAGTTCAGCACAGAATTAAAGCTCTCCACTGTTCATGCCTTTACAATTTTTTTGATTATTTTTGCTTGTGGGGGACTGCTGACACTGGCAACTGACAGGAAAAAAACTAGTCGCAAAATTAAAAAGTTAGGCACCTTGGTGACCACTTCAGTTGCCATCTGGTGCCCTACAGCAGTTTCAAGGCCGATTCGGCATTTTGAATTGACAGCAGAGGCACAAAAAGAGAAACTGCTTCTTCCACAAGTTAAAGACCTTCAGGGTGATAGCCCCAATGGCAGTTGCATCTTCTCATCATATTCATATTCCCAGTTCACAAAACAAAACAGCTGGAACAGCATCATCACTCCCCATCCCAAAAACACTCACACACAAACACACAATTTACCTAGCACAAAGCCAAACTGGATAGCCTTCTCTTTGACGTGGGCATCAGACTCAGCAATGTATGAGCAACGGCGGCTGAAGGAGTTTGCCAGCACTGAGGCCACCTTCACACCATGGTCCATCAGAGCTTGGAAGCAGTGGTGCAGGAGGTGTCTACAATGAGGTGGACACAGTAGTGGATCATGTCAGCACAGTGCAAAATTTATTACAAATATCATGATGACTGAACTTTTACAAAACCGTGTCATGACATGGTGACATTTCTCAAATTCCCTGAAGGCTATTTCAAATTTTGAGTAATATTGAGCCTTTAAGCTGGAGAAGGTTGGGCCTTCCTCAGGAGGCTGTGAAGAGCCCCTGGGAGAGCTGCAGCTGCTTGACAATTTTACAGAAGTATGTACCATTTCAATATATTCATTTGTGTAACACTTTATTTCAACAGTCCACGACTGACTCTACAACAGGTCAGTTAAAAGTCAACCAGATTTGCCTTGACAGACAAGTAACATATATTCAACCAACCACTATATATTATACAAGTGTAATTCATGAGACTTCAAGCTAGTATCAGTTGGAGCTGTAGAGAAACACATTCTTACGTATGAAACTGTATCATTAACTGCCTTTCTACAGCATCTTATTTCAAATTAATCATAGCAGAACTAAGAAGACCTATGAAAAAACTTCATCCAAGTACACAGCAAATACCTTCCCGAAAAGGTGAGATATTGTCTGGCATGATAATTAAACTGCCTATTGATGCAGTTTTTCCAACATTTAAATTTGTGCCAGGACAGCGTTTGCAGTGAGGGAGCAGTTTGTTACGCTCCCATAACAAAAAAAAAAAACTGACATGCAGCCATAACTTTTGATGTGTACAAGCACATATTTGACTACAAGCGTAGATGCACCAACATTAATTTTCCAGAACTGATACGATATGAACTGATACCAACTATTTATAACTAAACCGATTGGTAACACGATAAATATGGGCAAGATGATAGCTTTATTTTGATCAAAGAGCATATGGACCGGCTCAAAAAAAACACACAACCACCTGGGGTAGGTTAATTCATTAAAACATTATAACAGTGTGCTACATTAGGCCTTATTATAAATAACTGCTTTGGCTACATGGCCAAAATAGCACTGTTTATGCATATTGTGGCTGATTTTTATGACCTGAGCTTTTGTACCAAATGCATGTCAATAAGGTATGATACTAGAGCTGCTTCATTTTATGTGACAGTATCTGGGCAGCGGTTTGGATTTGTACCTATTGATGAGGGGAGCCAGCAGATCTGGATGAAGATCTGTGCAAGATTTGCATGAGGGAAGATGCAGCCAAAGATAGAAATACTTAAAATTTACATGCCTGTCTCCAACTCAATCACCTGCTGATCTCTTGGATTAGCCGGATTAAGATTGATGCACAGAATTCAATGCCTTATGTAAGACAATTTACGGTCACAGTGGATGGTTTGAGTCCTCAGAAAAGTTTCAGTCCCGCTGTGTTCTTACCTTTTGTCTGAGGCTCGTAGGACTTTAGCAAAGACCTCCAGCTCACAAAACTCCCCTCCCAGCTGGCAGAGCCGGCCCTGCTGGTAAAGCTGAGAGACAAAAAGAACGGGGGAGGGAAGTCGGGGGGTAAGGTGAGCAAGGGGATTCACCACTCACTGAGAACAATTTGATTGTCACTTCCTCAATGGACTGTAACTGATGACACAAACTCAGATCACATCTCAGCAGGAGGGTCCCCGTGTCCATTTTGTATTTACAATGCTGGAGCTGGTATCCGATATGCATCGCGTCTTAACATCTGAAATTATCTGTCAAATTTGCCATACATGCTGACCACAAACAAGCTAATTATGGTTCTGTTTGTAAGGCAAGCTTCAGCAAATATTCTCTGCTGTTCAGAAGTTCAAACAAAGCGATGTGCTGATGTCTGGCTTG
Organism: Myripristis jacobus; assembly: GCA_900302555.1. Classification (NCBI taxonomy): domain Eukaryota; kingdom Metazoa; phylum Chordata; class Actinopteri; order Holocentriformes; family Holocentridae; genus Myripristis; species Myripristis jacobus. Next base: position 2,587 of record OMLB01018590.1, on the reverse strand, counting down.
TCATCAAAATGTGCTGAGCTGGAAGTTGGTATTTTCAGTGCCTCTCCATGGTGGATCCTGTAGTTGACACTGGCTACTGGTCACTGTCACTCTCCATCTCACTCTGCTGTTCTCAGGTGTCTTTCCAACTGCAGTTTTCCTCCAAAGCAGACTGCTCCAACCAAAAGAAAAAACTACATATCCTGAGGCAGGCTGGCTATGCGATGTCAGCATCTGTCTCATCAAACCCATAACACCCTGGGTTTTGGACTTGTTTCCTCTCGATGGTTCAAAAAACATAATTTTCAGTGTGGTTAGAAATAAGATTTCCCTGTTTCTACTGCATATTCAACAAATTATTGCTCCCCACATTCACATTTATTTGAACTACTTTTCCTGCTGTGTTCCTATGGTGCCAATGTTCCTTTGGTCATGTCATGTAGTTTAAAGAAAACCTCTTTCATAATTTATGTTTTTCTGCACCAGCCATTTGTACTGGTGTAGAAAAAAGCATTACATACCACGGCATCTATCATTGCATTGTGCAATGAAAGAGCTCTTTCACATTCCAACTAATAGGCCAATATGTGCTACAGAAATATGTACAAAATGTTAGCAGTTAAATAACGAGCTATGTTAAGTCTGATAATTTATAAAAGGGATAAGATTTAAATGCAAAATTACCACCAAGATGTCATCTGATGTAAAAGTTGGCCATTGCATTGACCACAATATCTGAAAGTTAAACATTTCTGTGCACGGTTATTTAAACTAGACTTTGTGTTTTAAATCATGTTGTTTTATCGTTTTTCCTATTTAGATTCTACAGCATTTTGCTTCATTGTTGTTTTTAAATGTGCTTTATAAATATATCTGAATTGAGTTGAGATTGTTATTTATTCATGACACCCTGCTTTAGTCAGTTTGTAAGATACATTCCAAGCAGCTGAACTAAGAACTGAGAAGCCATTGGGATGTAAAACAAATCAAAATGTAGAAAATGGCAAGGCAAGCAATATCCCAAGAGTTGAGTAAGCAAATGCATCATGCCTTGAGGAATAAGACACTTGGTTCATGTAACACATGTATAAAACTCAAGACACCTAGCTGCAAACACAAAAAAAGTGGTTACAGCTAACTATAAAGCTGCACCAGACTACTACCCAGAAGGAATCAGAGGCTGGTGTGCCACCCAAAGTCAGTCACACCATCAGAACAGGGTGATCTGTCGACCGAGTTTCTGTCAGTGTGAGCAGAGGCCAACCCATCCAACACAGACTAGCAATCCACTACTCACTAGAGAATACCAAGTGAGCTAACCAGTGAAAACACTTAAAATATGTAAAGAGAAGGGTCATCTCTCATTTGACAAGAGATCTTTCACAATTTGAAGGTGTGCTGGCTGAGCCCATCTCTGTGGAGGTGCACAATGAAACCAATAGTTTTGTGGGTGGTAAGGGGAAAGCCATTTAGAAAGTCCAGTATCAACTTCATGAATTTTCCCTGTGAACATTCAGTGAAGGATAGCTTTATATGACTGCACACTGGTAGCATTGAGGGCTCATTTTAAAGGTAATATTTTAGAATTTTCTATTCATGTGTCATGGTAGTTAAGTATGTTGGTGAATTCAAATAAAGGCACAGAATCCAAATGACTTATAGCATCTGATGGACTGAAATTATATTTAGTCACCACCTCAAATGTTCTGTTCTGCGACAAATGCCCTGTAGCATTTGGCTGACACTAACCAACAGGACTGCATGCTCCTGTTGTTGCAGGACTGCATTATTTCATTTTCATCAGAAGATGTGGTCATAAAGGTAGTTCAGATTACCATTTAAATTGCTGTTTAAAAGCCATTAATAATCGATGCAACTGCCAAAATATGTGAATAGATGGATACAGAGTGAGACTTATATTACCGCCCTTGAGTTTTGTAAAAATGATTGAATAGCAGTAAAATGTGTACCTCTGTGACTGCTGGGGGGAAAAAAAATCACTGACAATGCCTTTCTGCAAGGGATGAAAATCCGCATCATGTACAGGTGAAAGTAATTCTGCAACCAGTTTGAGCTTATTACCACCTACCATGCTCAGGGCCTGAAATTCATTTTTTAAAACATATGAGGGGATTTCAACACTTTGGGGAGGATACTACTTGTGAGCTTAACAGGTCTTACCATCTCCTATTCTTACCTCAAACTGACATTCTTCACTCTCCTACACTTTTTAAAGGGTTCCCTGAACTGTAACTATCTTTACCATTACGTGTCTGAGAATCCTGAAGATTACCGCTGTATACACTGTCATCAACAGTGCTGCTGTTTGCACTAGCCCACGGCTTCTCAAAGTGCAGACCTTGGTCTGCACCCGGACCGAACAGCAAGTCGATACGGATTCAGTCTGTACCTCGTGTTAGGAATGTAAACCGCTATGAACCGCAACATCTTATATTTTGTGTATTCTTGCTGTTGAGTTCACACATAAATGTTACACCGGAGAATTTGCGGTGGGGGTGACGCAAATCTTTTACTGCACCGACTGTAACGTAAGGAGTGCAGCTGTTTTCAACTCAAGTAACGCTATCTTCACTTCACCTGGTTCACT
>OMLB01018589.1:27056-43381 GCA_900302555.1 Myripristis jacobus | reverse complement strand
CTCTCCTGTCACTCCTTCTATCATCCTCCACTACCTCCCCTTCTACTTTGTCCTCCTTGCTCCTCTGTTCTGCCCATCCTGCCGATACGTTATAGATCTCTCTCTCTCTCCGTCTCCTAGTGGAGGTGTTAAGTTATGAATTCATCGTGTGTGGCATTTCCCCTCTCAACTCATGGCTGCACTGATGCTCTCTGTTTTGCCTGGGCTCACTCTCTTTTGTGAGAATGTTACCTTTCCACACATCACTGTGCCAAACACACACACACACACACACACACACAAACGCACATATAGACACATAGAAAGGTTATATCATTTTCACAGTGGTAAATGTGCTGAACGGCACATGTCAAAACAGCCAGCCCTATTATTTTCTATGTACAACCCCACGCCGTCGGAGGCTAGATGCGCCACCCTGCGCCACTTCACACCACTGTCCTATTTCCAGCCTCGCCATCCCTGAAAAAATGACGCGCGCCATATGATGTGCCACGGCGCTGCAGCACCAGTGTGTTTTCAGCATAACGGTATAACGCATGCCTGCTGTTAATTGTTTTTTTTCTAATATTGCAAATTTGTTTTCCATATGCTTGTGCAATGCATTCATTTAGGCACACACTTTTGAGTCGTTTCCTCTCCTCAGTGGCTGTGTTGCCACCATTACATGATACGGGACTGAAATAAATCAGCTCTGTCACTCACACCCCTACCTGCCACAACAGCAATTTCTCAGCCCGGCGGTCAAAATCATTCAATAATGAATAATATATCTGGTTTATTATGGCAACCTGGGGTGTTTTTTTTATGTATTTTCTCTTGGGCGATTCAAGCAAATAAGAGGGAAATTTTCAATAATTTATTTAAGTCGAGAAATATTTTTGCTCACATATATTTTTGTGAGGACTCTTTTTTGCTAGTCAGTAGTATAAATATATATTATTTGAAACCACACTTGATCATACACTATTTTAAAACTCATTGTTGACATTGACATTGGTGACATGACATTGTCAGCTGATAGACAGAGTTACAATATGACTGGTGGTGGCGCTACTTTTATTCTTTTTCTATTATTTTGTCCTTTTTTATACTGTCTGTGTGAGTTTGTATTTATTTTAAAATGCTCACACTGGTTCACAACAGGTATTTCTGTTGCCTTTGTCCAGAATTTGACCTGTCCATCCATGTGGCAGCTCTTTGAAATAACGTCTGTGTTCGCTACAGTTAAAGGATAGGTTTTGGTTTTTTGAAGTCTATTCCTTTTATTCTCGTCATGGGCAATGTCAAGCAATGGTTACATTTTTGCCTTGATCCATTCAGAGCACCGTACCAGAGGCGCAGCATGAGCTCACGAACAGCTCCAAGTACAGCTCAGTTCAAGTCTATGGGGCCAATCAATCATCTTCCAGTGCAAAAACCCACTATACTTTGCAGGCAAAGATAATATAGTTCTATAGAAGATTCACTTTAAAATTGAGCAGTGGTTTAAAGTATTCAGGTTTCCATCCAAATGTATCACAAATTTTAACCAAATTCTCAGAAAATTGGCAAAAGAAAGTGCAAAGTAATGTGGATTTCCATCATTTATGCCATGGGAAGAGTTGTTGACTGCTGCGATCAGATGCAATCTGCTGTATGTGCCAAGTAGACTAGATTGCCCCATGGATAGTGTTTTTATTATAGATCTTGGTTTTATTAGATTTTTATTAGATTTTTTATTAGATTTTTATTATAGATCAGGGGCAATCCCCTGAAAAAAACTTTTTTTGCAATTTTAATTTAAAATTTAATTTGATTTACTTTAAAACATTTTACTCAGTTTTTTTTATGTGCAAATTGAAAATGTGCATAAAAGCAGGTGGAACCCCCCCTAGTGTTGCTAAATTCCCTCTTTGCTTGGATAATTGGTGTGGCACTTTAATAACTTCCTCAACAGCAAGCTGGCAGGCCTTACCAGGGCTTACCAGAGGGTATCTCTCCGTCACGCCAATTACTCTCACAACAAAGGAATTTGGCAACAATACCATCCGATTTTGTAAAGTGAACCGTCAGTAGCACCATGTTATCTTTGCTTACAAAGTATCGTGGGTTTTTGCACTGAAAGATGATGGACAAGTTGTGGCACCATAGACTTGAATTGAGCTGTACTTTTGCAGCTCACGCTGCACCTCTGGTACGGCACCCGGGATGGATCAAGGTGAAGATGTAACCATTGCTTGACATTGCCTGTGACTGGAATAAAGGGAATAGACTTCAAAAAACCCAAACCTATCCTTTAAATATGCACATTTGATTTATGCAAGATGGGTATTGAACATTTTTTTCCCAGGAAAAAAATAAGTTCCCAGTGAAGCTAATTTTTAACGTAGTCTGGTCTGTCTGTTGCATGTCTGCGGTGTGATGTATGAGCTGGTGCGTTCACTATACTGTAGCCATTTCTGTGCTCTTAGGCAGCTGGAATCAATAAAATACCACGGCATATCATTACCGTTATTGTTATTATCACATTCAAAGCCTCTCTTTGCCAATCCGATAGTCACCACTGATGGCTGTGTTAATAAATTCTGAAATTAGATTTTGTCACATACCACTGAATTACATAATTAGAGTGTTAGATAGTGAGTTGCTGGTACACATCATTGCTGTGGGGGCTCAAGACTCAATAAGAAGAAATGATTTATTCATAAACAGACGGTTCAGTTTAGTTCATGGCATCACTTACTGCATGTTTCATTTATCTGGAAATCACATGAAAGAGACTTTTGATCACGCATACACGCAGACTCACCGGCACAGACAGTAGCACACACATACACACAGAGGATTACATTTGGGTATCACACTCACACACAGAAAAGGATACCATCCCCTCAGAGGCACATACTATGTCAAATCTGCATTTAAAACACAGTCACACATGTGTTTCCGGCCGAGAGGGCTTTGATGTAATGGAGCTGTGACAGTATATGAATATCTTCCCTGTGAGCATGAATTATACACCAGTCTGAGACCACATGGGAAATCTACCGACCCGAGTAAACATTGCCATTAGATTGACTGGAAAGATGTGCATTGTGATGCTTATAGGCTTATCAGTCAGCCCTATAACTCACGCACAGCTTCCAACTCATGCTGTTGCAGAGCTTTCCCTGTGCAGCGGCATGCTTGTCCTACCATAGAGGTGTTTGGCCTTACAGAAAGAGGGTGAAACAGACAGAAAGGGACAGAGAGAGAGAGAGAGAGAGAGAGAAAGAGAGGGGGGAGAAAAGAGGAGGAGGAGTGAGATGACTAAGTCTCTCTCAGCTCATCTGTACTGTTTGGAGTGCAGAGTGTGCTACCATGGCAACCCTAAAGAGACACAGATTTTTCTTCCAGAGTGGTGCAGCTTCACATAAAGTGTCTGTGTCTTTGCAATTGTACCTTTGTGCAAACACACTTCCTCTCTGTATGTTCATCTATATGTACATCTAGGCACCGTGTGTGTTTTTAAAGCAATGTGTGTGTGTGTGTATGTGTGTGAGACATTGATTTTCAGCTAACAATTGTGATGTATCTCTGCGTCTGGATTCGTGTTTTCCTGGTGCAGTGACTAAAGGCTGTGTGTATGTGTGTGGGCGTGTAGCAAGCACTCTCACAGCCCACCAATGGATCACCAAAGTATTGCCAGCACTGACTTATCTCAGGTTACATGAGGCCAAGACGGTCGCCATGTTATCATTCAAGTTGTGAGGAACACTTGCATGTGTGTGGAGCCGCGGATACAGTGATTGCAGTCATATCTCTGGCACATCGATTCCCCTGCACCAAGACTCATTACAGACAGAAAATGGAATAGATGGAAGATTGAGTAACCACATGTGTCCATACATGTGTGCGTGTACATGTGTGTGTTCATGCCCCATAAAAAAAACACTCCGTATACTATATAGCTGCCGCTCAAATGATTTTTTCCTTTTTTTTATATGAAAACAGCATGCATTAAACAATTACATAGCATTTTTACGCCATAATGCTTTTGTGGAATTTTCCATAACATACTTGAATGAGTGTAATTGCCAGCCTTTGGTGTGGTTGCTGTAGGCTGGTAACAACATTATCATAATGTTCTCATTTCAGCTCAATAGCATGGTAATACTGACCTTTTGTGGGAGAGGGAGAAAGAAAGAGAGACAGAGAGGGAGATGGAGAGATTGTTTAAGCTTTAACAAGCCATTATTTTACTCAGTGCTTAAAGCTTGCATGTTTGTTTAGCCTTGAAGTTGAGAGGACTGTGAACATAATCTACAGCCTAACAATCATGAACCCAATGTAGCAAATAAAAAATGTTATAAAATAAATAGATACATTAAAAAAAAAGCTTACCTCTTTGAAGTGACATTGGCCGCAACATATTCTCATCCCCCATCGCCTCATTTAGTAATACTGAGACAGAGAGAGACAGAATGAAGAGGCGGGCAGGTAGAAACACACTAAGCATCACGTAAGTGCATTTTCATAAGTGCCCGTTGTTTTCAGTGGCCCAGTGTGCACTAAAAGCATCAAGTGGCACATCCAACCAATTTCTGCTCCCAGCTTAGTTCAATTTTGGAGCATCAGTGGAGGACCAAAATTGCCCTTTTGCATAAGGTTCTGAAGCCACAATGACTATTGACCTTTCTGGAGGCAAAATGACATACAAAGGTTATATATTTTCTCATTAATTATCTTCATATGCCCATATTACAAGACACTTGTTTAGCAGGGTGTTTTTGTCAAGTGCCGCAGGTAGAAAAATTATGTATTGATAAAGATTTTCAGCATCATAAAATAGCACAAGCACCAAATCATCTATGAGGAAATGGCAGCAGATGAAATGAGAGGGCAATTTGACTAGTGGAGCATAGTTGTTAGGATGTATGGACAAAATATGAGCACTATAACTTAACTTAGCTGGCCCTACATGGTATAAGAATCAGACTGTAACATCCTATCACGGTGGAGAATTGCTTCAAATTTTCTGCTTGCACTTTGCCATAGAAATTGTAAAATATGCGAGTCAAATGTCACGCCTCAGTTATCACAGCCAGTGTGCTCAGACCTTCAAATGACTAAAGCGACTCTCTGAGAGAGACAGAGTACATGGCCATCGCCACAACCTAACCCCTTTCAATTTCACTGCCACTGTGGTCTCAGAGAAAATATAGATGACTATAGAGACGTGTGGTATATCCTTGTGGAGATGACTAATAGCGTTCCCCTTGTCTTTGTTGTCATATTTTTTCCCAGGGAAAACACTTTTTTTTCTTTTATCATGGCTTGGAAATAATAGGTGGGTCAAGAAACATAAGATACAGGTACTTACTTATCTGAAAGATACAGGTACTTACTTATCTGAAAATAGACAGTTGTACATTTCTTTGGTTTAATGCGTAGAGGGCGAAGGCACAAAAAGACATGGTGTGTACATTACCACCTTTATTTCTGTAGTCTTGTTACATTGACTGCTGTGATCTTGATATAAACAGTGCTCTGGTGTTTTTTCCCCACCTCTGTCATCGTTGTTACATCTAGGGAGCTGTGGTTGCTAAGGTCATTTCCTGCAATTCTCCACACCAGTGGTCAGTTAGTCATCACGCACTCATTAACACTTAACATTCCTTGTTAGCGCATTGAGTGTGTGTGCTTCTTTGTGTGTCTGGTCGTCTGCCTGTGTCTGTGTGTGTGCCTATTTTGCGTGGAGGCACAAATTTGCCAGCCCGTGTCGCTCTCATTTTGTCTTTTCTGTTGACTTCCACAGAACAAGTCTTCCATATCCAGACATATCAGGGGTGGCTGTGTCCAATCATTAAGGACATACAGCTGTCTTGCTAATCTTCATGAAGCCAAAAAAAAAATAAAAAAAAAATTGCAGTGTAGCAGAAAACTCCTTTTCCGTCCCTGATTTGTCTTAGAATCACACTATAATTAGAGACCATTTTCTTTCTCATTTAAACCTCTGTAATTCCTAATCCATTGTAATGTGGCCATTACTGGCTCATTTTTTACACTTGCTAAAGTCATTAGTCATTGCTAATTACCATATCGAATAGAGGAGGCCAGCCAGGGGAATTCTAATGAGAGTTTAGTGCTACACCAGAATCTTGGAGCTGCAGATGGAGATCATATATAAAGGGAGGAGGATTTGGGTCCGACTGTGAGACTGAGAGATGCTCCATTGTATTTTGCACCGCACTGTACTACATAGTCTGTGCCTGGTCTAACGAATTGGCTCAGCTAAACATCAGAAAGCAAGCATGCACAACTCATTCTAGGAGGACGTCCATACATGCACAGACAAGAAACACACACACACACACACACACATACCCACAAGCACACATACACACACTGTACCCATCCAAAATGTTGCATCGAATTATGTCACTTCCTTCGAGGTAGCACTTTTACTGCTTCCATTACTGTTTCTGCTCACCATAATGCTCAACAGTAATGAATTGGCAGAATGAATAATTAATTAACCATTGCCTTAACAAGGCTATGAAATTATAGTGCTGCTTAGAACATTTCCCTTACTGTAATAAGACAGCTTAGTTAATGTTTCACCAAGGTAGGCAGTCACGTAATAATGTATGAGGAGAGGGAAGGGGGCTCGAAGGAGAGGAGTTCAAAAAGAAACAAACCGAGACAAACAGGTCTGCATCTGCCAGACACTCGGCTCATCTAGGGCAGAGGACTGCTGCAGGAGAACCAACACACACCTCTCTCTCTGTCTGTCTCTCTCTCTCTCTCTCTCTCTCTCTCTGTTACTCCATCTCTCTCCCAGTCATACAGCGAATTGTGACCCGGTTGTTCTCTCACACAGACAGATAGACAGACAGGCACACATGCACACAGATACACACATGCATTCACTTTCTGCCTGTGGTGAATGTGTGTATGTGTGTGTATGTGTGTGTCTGTGTCTGTGTGTGTGTGTCTACATGTCTGTGTCAGTGCCAAGGTGCAGGGCACTGTTTTCCTGGGCCGAAAACAAAACCCCTGTCAGCCCCCGAGCACACAAAGAGACAGGCAGAGAGCAAAACATGGAGAGACAAAGCATGGATAGAGGGAGGCAAGAAAGTAGGAGAAAGGAGGAAAAAGAAGAAGAGAGAAAAGGAGAGAAAAGGACGAGTGAAGGAGATGGATTAGACAGCTGTCTACTGCCATCTCTGGAGGCCAGCAGCAGTCAAAGCTAAGGTTTGTCAGCCTCTGGTGGTACTACTGGGGCTGTTCGCCATCTCCCCAATTTCTCTCTCTCTCTCTCTCTCTCTCTCTGTCTCTCTCTCTCAATCTTTCTCACATCTCTTCCTCGTTTCTCACATTTTTGACAGAGCAGCAGTCCAGTTTTCGACACATTACCCAACAAGAGGACAGATTAGTAATTAGAAGCTATTCAAGAAGCGTGATCTATAGTATTGAATATTCAGCTTGTTGCAGCCATACTGAGATGGAGTTCAGGCACTAGAGAGAGACTCAATCATTCGTTTACTTGTGAAAGGTTTCGCTGCAGTTCTAAATATGCACTTGGGTATTCGGAGACTGATGCTTCTTTTTTCACTGCACATTCAAAGCCTGACCTTGCACATACCCATTAGAACAATGATCAATGAACAAGTGAGAATATGAATTCCTGCCCCCACCCACCTACCCATCGACCCTGCTTGACAGCTTTGCTCTCTCCTCACTGATTTTCAAAGGCTCGACATCCACTCTCTGTTTGTTCTCTGTTCGGTCCCATCCTTCTGTCTCCGCAGACCTCACTGCTCTTTCATCATCCACCCATCATCTCAAAAGCATCTTAAATGATTATGTTTTAGCCTCTCCCGTTTTCATTCTTAAGCTTGCCTTCACGCTCATTCTAAATTTTGCTTGACAGCACAAAGGTGAAGCATGAAACCCTTTTTTTGTTTCAGATTTGTGTCATTTTCGTTGCGTAAGCTTGCATCCGTGCCTCTGTGCTTGTTGGGGCACAACACGTAATGCAACATAATTTCTGCGGTTGCTGTTCAAGCCGGCTTCTCTTGAGGTGAGGAGAGACAGGGATTTATCCCAGGGGATTTTGCTCACAAATCATCCATTTGTTTTTGAAAGTGCAATTAGAGTAGTGGCTAAGTGTTCTTCACTGCCTATTAATCCCCAGCAATTAATGTGCGTGGTTCCATGAAACATATTGGCAACTTTCTTAAAGTGAGATTAATTTGGCAGGCAGGAAGCCGAGTGGGCCTTTGTGGTACTGGTTATCTTTCCTCAGCACATTGGACTAAGCTCTCCAGGCTTGGTGGAATGAAGAGTGTGCGTGTGGGGAAGGAGTGTGATGCAATGTAGGTCAGTTGTATGGTATGAACATCACAGGGTTTTTAGATTGCTCTTTTTGATTGTGTGCAAAAATTGGTAAGGAATGGAAAAACCCTGCGCCCAGTGAATATTTCCAAGGCACAAGTGTCCAATTTTTATGTTAACTCTCACATTTCTATACTAACACATAACCCACCAATTAAAGTAATGCCGTAATTCCTCTACTTTTAGGTCTTTGTCAGGCCGCATCGTTGGAGGTGTGTGGTGGTTCTTCACCCTCATCATCATCTCATCCTACACAGCCAACCTGGCTGCCTTCCTGACAGTGGAGAGGATGGTGTCTCCTATAGAGAGCGCTGAAGATCTGGCCAAGCAGACAGAGATAGCGTATGGAACGCTGGACGCCGGCTCCACCAAAGAGTTCTTCAGGGTGAGATCAGAAGATGAGCAGATATACTGTAGATGCTTTCACATCTGACCTGTTCAGTCCGGTTGAATTGAACCCTGGTGCATTCACCCTTTTAGGGTAGTCCATTTAAGTTGGTGAGAGCGCCCTAATCAAACCCTACGGTGCAACAAATGTGAAAATGAGTCTTTCTTGGATCAGTTCAAAGTGAACTCTGAGGCAGTTCATTTGAAGTGCGAGAGGTAGCCACACCAACGCATGATTTTTATTTAATGGAAATGACTACAGCCAAGGCATTACGGTGCCAACAGAAGTTACAGGTAATTTGATCAGAAATACGGCAGCCTAGAGGATAAAGTAGTCAAAGATGTACAAATTGCAGGCATAAGTTGGAGTTTGAGAACATGGACTGTTGTATCCCATGAATCTCCGTCATATTGCAGTTATGAAACGACACCACCATGGAACCACAACAGACCAGTATCCTTGGAGTTGCATCAGTCTTTCACATTATGTTTCAATAGTCCTCCTTTGATGCACCAACAAAAGGAGGATGACTGCCATAAAAATAAATCCCATGGTTAGGGATATTCCTCGTACCATGAATCAGTGAATCTGTTCTCTTTATGCGCTTTCTTCCCTGATCAATAATGTCACTTTGGTTTGGTAGTCTGCTTTCATTTGAGCCATGTGAAAGCCAACAGAAACCAAATGAACAAAGTAAAACTGCATCAAACAATTTGTTAGACCAGATCATGCAAATGGACTGTTAGGAATGAAAGCAACCTTACATTACACGTAAAAACCTGGACTCAAACGTGCATTGTTCATGTAGGACCACACACAGAACAAACATACTCCCATTGCTGCTGAAAACTGTCCCGAGGAGTTACCTATGACTGTTCTCTTATATCTATTGCATCTGTCTTTCTGTCTCACCCCCTCTCTCTCTCTGGCGATCCATTTCAGAGGTCTAAGATAGCTGTGTTTGAGAAGATGTGGTCCTACATGAAGTCGGCTGACCCATCCGTGTTCGTCAAGACCACAGACGAGGGTGTGATAAGAGTCAGGAAGTCCAAGGGCAAGTATGCCTACCTGCTGGAGTCCACCATGAACGAGTACATAGAGCAGAGGAAGCCCTGTGACACTATGAAGGTGGGAGGGAACCTGGACTCTAAAGGTTATGGCATTGCCACTCCCAAGGGCTCTCCTCTCAGGTAAACCCCTGCCACTGCAGTGCAGCTGGATAAAAGCTCCCAGCGCTTTTATTGAGGCTCCTGCATGAGCACGTCTTCATCTGTCACCTGTAGATTTCTCCATCAAACTCAGGAATGCTCATTTGTTCATCATCTTAAAATCACTGGTCTCTTCACTATTAAGTGACATTTCATGCAGTTTGTTTTATTTACACATCTTATTATCTTAATAACATACAATAGGCCCATGTGTATGTATATATACCATTCTGCATAGTATGAATGCATTCCTATCAGACATACAACACTTGCATTATTTCTTACCTCATGCCATTTTTGTGTCCATACTAGTTCCATACAGTCATACTCATTAATTACCTTATTCATTGTCACCACTGCAGATCATCCCTCGGATTATGGTTATGTTTATGTATTTATGTGTATGCAGCCAGCCTAAGCCTTTGTCTTTGTGCTGTGCCCCTGACAAAGGTTCAGGCTGGCTGTGTGTGAGCCCTGGCGGAAGTGTTAAGTAGGATTATGAGATGCCCCCAGCCTCCTTCAGCAACACTTGTTTTTCCTGCTGCCCTCTCATTATATTCTAAGCCTCATTCAGCCTGTTTGATTTGGTCTGCTTTGAAGCTGGAGCACCCCCTCGAACACACAGAAATACACATACACGAGTGACGGCGCACAGGCATGGATGTGTGCTCAAACGGACGTGTGTCGATGCCTAGGAAGACACACACAGACAAATACACAGCTCACACCCGTACTCACTCCCAAATGATAAACTCAAACAAACAGCCACACCTGAACCCACAGACTCACACGTGCACAGTCACTAGAGACTGTACTTCCATTTTTTATCCTTCGTTGCAAATGTAAAACACGTCCTCCCTCTCTCAAACCCAACAGGGCACTTGAAGCAGGATTACAGCTAAAAGGATCACATCCCATATGCCCACTTTTCCACTTAAGCCAGGGCTTGCATCTTGAATCTGAAATCAGCAGACTTGAAATGATATTTGCCACATGCAATGTAATAATTGATAGTATGAATGATAATTCATACTGACTGTATTTCTATCATCATCGTCCAAGAACAGCAGCTGTCATTTCATATTACATTAACACTGTAACCAACTTCCCATTCATATTTCTCCTGCGACCACAGAGAGAGTACAGAGGGTGGGGGGACATCTGAAGCTTTTAATCTTTCTGTAATAAGCCTCATTCATTATAATGAAAGGAGCCATATGGGGAGATTTCATTCAAAATCACTGAGGAGTCATCTGGGGGGTCCACCTTTGTCGACAGCCAAAGGTCACAACATGATAACTAGAAATGGCTTGGCTCCCACACCTCTCTGAGGGGGCCCATTTAAATTTCCCACAAATTAGATTTCATATAGCAAGTCAGCACTGTATTAGTGATAAGACAAGTGTTGAAATTAATCTTCCCTCAGTCATTCAGTCCGATTGACCCAAACCTACAGTGTAGCAGTGGAATTGAGTGTGGGACTGCTGAGGATGGCCCCCAATATCAAACTCTCTTTGTGTCAATTACTGGCAGAGTGATGCATGGTATTCACAGGTTGACATACTGGGCATTCACAGACATCTGATACTATCAAAGAAAATGGTTTTCATTTTCAGATAATGGGCATTAATGATTGAAGGCATTATGTTAAAGGGTGGAAATTTGATTCTAATGTTCCCTTTATCACCAAAGAGGAAACTGACCACTTTTGCTGCTCACCTTGAATCAGTCGTTTGTGGATGTCCTGTGAATTCAAAGGGTTGAGTCCAATCTGACCTGCAATCTACGGTTTGTGTGTCGTACTGAAAATGTACATTTCTTCACTGTTACTGCAGTGCAGGTCTAATTGGTACTTGCACTTTGAAAAAAAAAAACATGCTCAGTTGACATAAGCTTTCATTTCACAGGTTTGGTTACTGACAGCCCTCAGGCTACAGATTCTGTTGTGTCTGTAGAAAGTACTTTACATAATCTGCTCCCTGCTCCATCCCTTCCACATACCGTACAGTGGCCTGCCAACCCCATTCCTGACTGTTAATCCCATCCCACCAAACATGACATCCTTGACATTCCCTCGCCTCAGGCCAAGTCACCAGCTAACTAATGACCAGCAGATCTCTGGACCATCCATGTTCACACAATATGACTTCTTTCTTTCTGTCTGAGTTCACTGGGCTGAGAAAGAATTCAGAGGTTTTACCAGCTCCGAGGATTACCGTGTTCCCTACAGCTGTGTTTGTCACTCCTGGTTGTGGATAAAGACTCTCTGCATCTCCTGATGATAAAGGCAGAATAGCACCAACCCCAATGAAAGTATTATTATTTCATTATCATTGTACAAAACAACAGCAAAAGCGATCATCTTTTTTCTGTCTCTCTTTTTTTGTTTTGTTTTTATTTTTCTGCATGCAAAATCTGGTCAAAATTCTGCCTATCTGTGATGGATGGAGAGAGCGTTTCTCCGCAGCCAGTCAGCTATAGGAAATGCAAACACATACAGACTCAGCAGAGAGAGACAGAGCAGCGCCTTATGGAGATGCTTTCGATGTGCTGGTTGATATAGTTGGTGTTTCCTTTCTGTGGTTTAGCACATTAACAGTCCGTAAAGGAAATAAGCATTGGTGAACCTGACGGTTTAAATATGGGAAGCCTTTGTATCTGCTGTTTATGTCTCTGCTACTCTTCTTGATTAATGCTGATAGGTGTAAATTAATCATCACAGGCTTCTGTTCACCTGGATGCAGTAATGGGTTGAATATTGATATGTCAGTTGCCATAGCAATCTGTATGCCAGTACCTCTGAAAGGAGATTACCATCTGCAGACAGACTTCCATGTCTAAGACATCTCCATTTATAGTGTCTCCTCTGCCTCTTTCTGAGGCCCCCTGCTTGGTAAAACCTGACTCTACTATGGCCACCCAGCATTTCAGCCCATTGCGGATATACAACTAACATATACAACTAACACATATCAAACATGTACTGTTAACATCTAAAGTCAGTACTCCTGCTTCATATCAGTAGTCACATGTGCAGGAGTTTTTGATAATAAGTCAATGTTGTCATAATCACCACCACTGTACGACAAATCTCTCTATATCTGTCCCATAGAGTGTTTCCTAATGGCTATCATTCTTATTATCATTTTCAAGAAACCCAGTTAACCTGGCAGTGTTAAAACTGAACGAGCAGGGGCTCTTGGACAAATTGAAAAACAAGTGGTGGTACGACAAGGGAGAGTGCGGCAGCGGGGGCGGGGACTCCAAGGTCAGAGCCAGTTTGACAAACCCAGCGGGTAACCCACCACCACTGGGGCCGGGGGGGGTAACCGGCAGGTTCACGCTGCACCACCACTCTGGCAACACCCAGTCTCTCAATCAGCAACCGGCCATCCCTAAAAGGCAATCACTTGGCCTGGTATGGCTCCATTTGAAAGTCACACAGACAAACAATTCAGTCTCCAAATCTGTGGACCAGTGTCTGGTCTTAAACCAGCTGGGTCCCTCATGGCCTGGGATATTTGAGGATTGAATGCATTCAGTGACTTTGTGATATTTTCAGGTTTAGTTGTCCAATTTGGTTGCTTACATCACTTTTTGGCAAAGTCATGTGCACTGCTTTGAAAACGACCAAAGAGAATTATGACTTCTATGTTGCGTAACTGAGTGTAAGCAGTGTGCCGGTTACCCAAAGTGATATAGTAATACACATCTACTGCCTTACGGAGACAGTCAACCAAGCTAGATGGAGTATTAATGCATATCACTTTGAATCTGTTGTTTCTAATGATGTTAATGCTATATATGTGTGTGTGTGTGTGTGTATGTGTGAGTGTGTTTGTGCGTGTGCGTGTGTGCGTGTTTTCTTTTTTACCTATAAGTAAGCTCAAGCATTAACGTGTATATGTATCTGCTGCTCTGTGTTTCTGAACTAATAACATAAAATAACATGGTATAATATGTTATTTATGTTATTTCCTTACGGTTGGAAGAATCCCAGTAAACCTAGCGGTGTTGAAACTCAATGAGCAAGCCGTCTTAGACAAACTGAAAAACAAATGGTGGTACGATAAAGGGGAGTGTGGCAGCAAGGACTCCGGAAGAAAGGTCAGTTTCCAAACCAGTCCCGTCACCTCACAGCACCTCCCAGCATAACCCTGCCCTGATCCTAGACCAGCCCCAATCTGCCCTCAGCCTCTCTATTACCGAACAATATTGTAGTCCCCTGTGTGGCTCTAGCAGCACCATTCTGCTCTCTCTTTCTGCACACTGATGAGCTTGTGTTGTCAGAGGTTATTACTTATTTAGAATTGCTCCAGTGGTTCACTGTATGTAAAGTGAAGAAGCATTTTCTCCTAGTACAGTGATCAACCAAGTTGTGTAAGTCCTCTGTAAGCTGGATTGTCTTGGGAATGCTGTGTAATGCCTGCCTCCTCCAACCAGATTAAGTGTTCTGATAACCTTGAGCTTGCAGACTGAATCTGAATCATTCTGAAAACAAAGGAGAAAAAGAGGAAGGTTTTTCTGTAGACTTAGCAGGAGATGTCAGTGCAGAGAGACGTAGATGATTATAAGGCCTTTGAAACATGCTGAGTTGCTACCCTGGCGGTCTGGCCCCAATAACGACCCTGTCCAAAGTGCCTCAGCCTAACACGGAGTGTGCATGTACAATATTACCCATGTTTTTAAATAGTATTTCCCCTTTGTAGGATACCTTTCACTGTTTATCACAGATGCCACAAGTGCACTCGTAACTTTGGCTGCTCCTGGGATCCCTTCTGTCTCCCCTGTTCCTTATATGCACTTCAGTATTCTGGTCTAAAAGTCATGCAAATGAGTAGTTTCAATCCTTGACCTCAGGACACAGAGTGCTACTGGTTTTCCAATTAACCAGCTAATTAAGTGCAGTCACCCGGGGTCCCAGGTGTAAAACAGCCTTAGATGAGAGAGCTACAAGAGAAACAATCAGGGCTCACTGGCCTGAGGACCAGGATTGAAAACCTCTATAACAGGGGTGTCGAAACCATGTGCCATGAAGGGCCAAGAAGCTGCAGGTTTTCAGTCCAACCAAAAACTCCACCAGGTGGTTTCACTGACTAGACCCTTCTCTCTGCTTGAAGGTGAGGAAATCAGTGAAATCACCTGATGGAGTTTTTTGCTGTTATGAAAATTTGCAGCCTCTCGGCCCACCGTAGCACATGGTTCAACACCCCTGCTCTATAACATACTATAATATGGGAATGTTAATGCTGATATATTTTCTGCCAAAAGGGCTAGCAAGATATTAGTGGCTTTCAAGCAGTCTAGACTTGTTTAACATGACTTGATCCAGTTAAATATGAACTAAGACCATTTACTTCAAACCATTCCTGCTATCAGAGTTGACAAACATTTACAAACACGGTTATCAAACTGTATGCAAATGCATCTCCTGGTTTTCCCCGTCGAGTTAATGAAGACTATCGATTTAAGGGAGTGGATAATTTAAAGCCTGAAAGTTGGTGGTGACTAATGATTCCTGGGGCTGATAATAACTGTTGACTGTGAACTCAAATAGAAGTAGAGGTGCTAAAAGGTCCAAAAACATCCTTGTCAGTTCCCAGTGTTCCATAAAAGTCTCATAGGTTGAATGATTCAAGCCTAAATCTTAATGATCTAATTTCATTACAGACTATAAATAGGTGTAAATGTAAGTAGGTGCAAATGTAATATAGGTCAAAAGATAGGCTTTGGTATTTTTTACCCCAGGCTGTAATTAGATTTTGATACCTATACCAAACCATTTTTGGATGGACAATTTCAAGACATTGCCCATTGTCAAAAAGGACATTTATCAAATTTTGGGGCGCTAACAATGAGCGCCATGTTGGATTGTTTTGAAGGCAACCAAGAAGCAGCAGAGCGGTAAGTTCCTGTTCCGAAGCTGTGCTATGTACGGTTATAAAGGGTAGGTGTCAACATTTCAATACAGTCTGGGTTGAAAAATGCCAAACTTATTTTTTAATGAATTACAGTTAGCTCTGTTCCATGGTGTTAGTTTTAGTGGCTAGCCTGTTGAGGGCAATGTAAACTGCCACTGAAGTAAAGATGTCCTGGGATCATGAAAGTTTTCTCTCTGCAGTGCTCCATTGTCACTGTTATGTTTAAAAAGCACAAACTTTTGTTTAACATGAAAAGTGGTGTTGGCACTTTCAGTGTTGACATCGCCCATTTGTGCATGTGCCAGACCATCGCCACTGTAGAGAAACATCTTTTATGACCCCAAGACCCCCGTCTTTATATCACTGAATAACCAAAGTATATTAAAGCTAGTCAGTGAAGAACAGATTGAAAGTTGCTGTATGACGTTTTACACTGGCCTTGACTGGGTT
>OMLB01018589.1:0-18420 GCA_900302555.1 Myripristis jacobus | reverse complement strand
CGTTGTTCTACCCCCTACTTAAGATGGTACAATGTATTCTGTGCATAACAACCATCACCCCCCTGTAGTGTGTGCGTTTGTATGCGCATGTTGTAGGCATACGCTCACAAACATCATTTTTGTAGAAAGAAACTCGAGCGAGGGATTTGCCATCGATTTCTTTCGCTGGGGGCATTTTTGTTTTCTAGATCAGATCCATCCCCAAACTCTCTTCCTCTCTCATTGCATTTTATTGTGGCAGTTATGAAGAGAGGGAGCCATAATGTTCTTGCAGTGTCTCCTCTGGCATGTGAGGCATGTTTTCCCAGATAGAAGAGGAAAGGAAATCGATAGTGGTGAAAACACCGCTGCCAGCTCAGGTTGGAGGGACGGAGTAAAGTCTTAGAGCCGCTGGGTAGGAACAGTTGTTCCTCTTTGGAGCGACTTGAGTAGATTACCTCAGTCTGCTGCACAAGGACAGAGTCACAAACAGACCCATAGGTGCTGCCCCTCTCTCTCTCTCTCTCTTCTCTCTCTCTCTCTCTATCGCTGTCTGTCATATTTATGAGTCTCTTTTAATTCACCTTTTTAACTCACCTTTCTCTCGTTTCTTTCTTCATGCCTCTAAGCCTTCTTTCCTTTTTGTATGTTTTGCACACTCACAGGCAGCTGAAGGCCATGGCTGCACATATTTTTTTTTGTGTGTGTGGGAGGGTTTTCTTCTTTTCATATGTGCACACAGCCATGGACCCAGACACACAAAAACACACACTTCGCCCACTGAAATGCCTCAAGACGTGAAACCCAGCTGAATAGCACATTGCACCTCAACCATCCATCCAGCCCTCAGGCCTTTTCTCCACCTCCTGACTGACTGGCACTCCTGATACACCAACTAGACAGCGAGATCAGATCTGAAGGCAGCATCTAATGTCGCATCGACAGTACACAGGGATCACCCCAGGCCAGTCTTTTTGCTTTATTTGGTTACAACACGTCTATACACATGCATGCACTTTCGCCCACACACACACACATACACAGGTGGATACGCACAGATAAATTGGCCTAAGGCAGCACTCTCTCAGTTTGTGGCTTCGCTGTTAGACACTTATCGCATTAACTGTTGATTTATAACTGGTAATGCAGCTATATTGCTCTGTAAATGAAAACATATTAGTTTAAGTTGAGTTATTATCCAGTATCAGGTTTATTGGTCCTCCCACCTCTCTGTGGTGTTGGGGGGCACCCAGGGACTGGCACAGTGGGACAGTCCATCATAGCAGAGAGCCGGCTTGTCTGGTGCTTTCAGGATTGAGATATGCACCTCCTCACTGGGGGAACAAAAAAGTTGTTCTGCTGCCAGCCCTCCGTAGATGGGGATAGCTGGTAACTTGAGCACCCCTTCTCCTCTCTGTTCCCCATCTGTCCATCTTGGTGGACAAAGGCAGAGGGCCTTGAGGGGAAGATGGATAGAGGTGGTGAATGGGCACTGGAGACAGAGAGAACAGGGGAGTGAAAGAGGGAGGGAGGGAGAGATGTATGGCAGCCCACATTGCCTCAGACAGAATGACAGATGAGGGGATTATAGACCAGGGTTACTTTCCACAGCGATCAAAGTTAGGGAGCCTTCCTGCACAGCCCAGGTAGACTCCAGCCAATCACTCTGGTGGATAGGGTCAAAATCTAAGGGGCAGGAAATACCCTCCATTTCAATGTAATGTTTCACTCCATAGGCCAGGAGGCTGTACTTGAAATGCCACAGTGCAAATTAATCAGTCATGTCTCATTTGGTTATAAAGAGGCTTTAGAAAGCAAAAGAGAATCGTCTCGTCTTGTGATACTTTGTGGTGGTTTACATGAGGGACAGTGGAAGAACTCAGACAGCAATCTTGTCAGTTTTAGTGAATAGTGTTCTCCTCTTATTATTCTCAATGTCAGAGGTCCTCTGAGAGACTTTCACATCACCCTTCTCCTACCCTCTGGTCTGATGAATATTTAGTAGGCACACAAATCAAGTTTGCCAAGACAGTCACAAAATGTGTTACGGCAGTAATGTCGCATTTACTATACTGCCTGTCTTTACATGTGTGTTGTTTGTGTGTGTGTGTGTGTGTGTGTGTGTGTGTGTGTGTGTGTGCGTGTGTGTGTGTACACATGAGAGGCACATGCATATGCATGCATGCATGTGCAGGTGTATGTATGTGTGTAATGTCTGCTGGTGTGTTTGTGATTTTGGTAAACACATGGAGTGAAGTAAAGCCTGAATAATGGATTCAGACCCACTAAGAGTAATCAGTGAATGCTGAGCTCAACCTATTGAAGTTTAATAACATCCTGAATGTCAGAACATATGACAGCAGAGAAACATAATCCGCTCTCCCTGTAGAGAGAGGCCGCCAACTCTCTCTCTCTCTCTCTCTCTCTCTCTCTCTCCCTCTCTCTCTGTCACATGCACACACATCCACATTGGTAATGCTTTTCAGATTAGCTAGTCTGATTTAAACAGCATTTAAGGAGCGGTAAATAAGAGAGAGTTCCAGTTGAACAGAGTTCACACATCCACATCCCCTGCAGGATTTTGTCATCTTATCACAACCAGGACGACATTTCTCTGTTTGGTAATCGGAACGAAAGTTACACAACACCACCCATGACGTCCTCGTGTGCTGTGTATGTGATGCGGGGTTACGTGTGTCTGTGTGTGTGTGCGTGTGTGTGTGTGTGTGTGTGTGTGTGTGTGTGTTTTATAAACTTAGTATCAATGTTAAACACCTTTCTTGCATGAAATTACAAATTGACAGCTGAAATCCTATGTGAGTGCCTACCACTGAGATTTCATTGACTGATGTTAAGTTGATGAGAGGCAATGATGATGATTTTCTGCATAGCTGAGATCTATGCAAGCACAGAGATGGAACACGTGTACACATGTATGTAATGCATGTGTTTCCATATGGTATATATATGTGCTATCAGACACCTCTCTCTCCCTCTCTCTCTCTCTCTCTCTCTCTCTCACACACACACACACACACACTTACAAATTCTGCATAATTCTCACACAACAATACCCAGAAGTCCTTCAGATAATGTAGTGAGGTGGTGGTTTTGCTCCAACACAGGTTCAGCTTCTCTTTAGGATCAGGCCGTCCTCATCAATAATTAAACAGTGGCAAAGCGGGAAGAATCGAGTGGTGCTTAATGCATTCTGTTTGAGGTGCTGGAGAGATAGAGTGCTTCACTGTAGTTTCAATCACCGGCCCGGCTTGACTCTTTTTAAGCCTACCCGGAGCTACTGACACTATCATCTTCATTTCTTCGTCTCCACCAGTTAAAGGACCCAGGCTTTGCCCCATTTTGGCCTTCGGTCAGAAGTCCCACAGCGAGGAACCAAATCGTCATTCGCAATTTTTTTGTTCTGGCAATATCATGCAGAATTCACAAGAGAGCTGTGAGAAGTTGCAGCTCACACACTCACTCTGCCTCCACCAGGTACTAGCTCCAAACGTACAACTCTACCGAGAGAGATGGTACAGAGGAGGTGGAAAATAGATGCTCTCCTCACCACACTACACTGCACCCTGTACACATCACATATTTCAGTCACATCAGAGGATGGAACAATGCAGCCTTCACAGGAATCCCAGTTTTTACTGAAAGGCTACAAGAGCAAGAGCTTGAGACTTACAGTGTTGTGACACTGTGGCTCTGCCTTAATGCATTTTCTGACATTAGTCTGCTTTACAACAACTGAGAAAGAATCAATGCAGCACCAGTACAAAGTATATACAGGATAGATATATATAACTCACAATTTTTACGTTTTTACGTTTTGCAATATCTTCCAATTTTCTCTCATATATTGCTCACTCATTGCTGATGTATATAATGTAACACACAGGTAATTTCTCTGTTCAGCTCAAGGTAAATGAGAAGTATGCAGATAAAGTTTACACAGGAAGACTGACACTGTGATGGCTAATGATTCTGTTTACATTTGGATGTCTCATTATCAAAACTGCATTAATTCAACATTTTATTCTACCTCATTTAGTATTGCTTTATTGGCATGACTTCATCATGCAAAACATTGCCAAAGCATTGTTTAAACAAACAGATAGCAAAACAGTTAAAGATATTGAATCTAACCTTATGGCAAAATTGATTTGTCAATATTCATATTATATTTAGAGTAATGATGGGTGCATTTTTGGACGAAAAGAAATAAGTATTACAAACATTTTTTTCAAGAATTTGTACAGTCAAATGTTTAAAAAAAGAAGAAGAAAAAAGGAGTCTAATAGTGGATAGTGCATCTACCTTGCTCTCTCTCTCTACCTCCTGTTCTACACCTCTCTCTATCAATCCACCTGCTCGCTGACACCTATCACCTCTCCTCTCCACATTCTTTTCCTGTTCCTCTTTAATCGGTGGAACAGCAGATTTTGGCACAGGAAGGCGAGGAGAGAAAATTTCACCTTCCACAGCGAGTGGTAGACCATTGCACCCGAGTGGCAGTTGACACGCTGGTGTAGGGATGGAGGGATGGAGACGGAGGGGTGGATGGGTGGAGGAGTAGAAGAGGAAGAGAGCGGCCCTGTTCCATTGTGTGTTTTTTAAAGACATGGCGTTTTTTGATGATTATTCTAATCCCACCAAGGACCTCTCAGCCTGAACTGGGTGCCTTATCTCCCCCTCGCAGTCATTCTCTCATTAAAACACAATCACAGGCCACCAACTCTAATAAACCTTCAACTTCCCCTTTGAAAAAGGGGGGAGTAAAATGCAGATTACAGTAGGCCCGTCTGGCAGTCTCTCTGTACGTGACATGGGGAACAGAAATGCTGTCTCTAATCACTTTTAGTGCAAAAAGGGCATTAAAAATCATTGGTTTTGGTGATTTTTTTTTTTACTCCATAAATCCAAGTTGAAAAAGGTCACTCTTTAATAAAGGTTATGGGGATTATAGAGTGCCTATTGGGATTTAGGTTGCATGCACCTTGTTTTTGGTTAGCTAGGAGAAGTGATTTCCAGTGCACTTCTGAAGTCTGTGTATTTGGGACAAGTTGCCCAAAGTTGATATCAGGTCAAACACCCTGATGTGAGGTAATAGCCCTTGATTCTGCAATCCTACAATCCATTTTGACCGCCATGTCCTCCTCTCTCAGTTTTTCTTTCTCTCTCCATTTGTCTCAAACACACAAACACAAACACACTCACCACACATATATACACACACCATCCAGACTGTGTTTTAAACCCTCTTTAATCATGAGCTCAAGTGAATACAGTATCAACCCCTGCAGCTTGGCTTCAAGTCAAATATGTTGCTGTGGGTGGACCAGTTTGTAGCCTGTCTGTGCAACCACTTCCACAATTGGATTTCCGATGTTATAAGGATGCAAGGAGCAAGAGCAGCAATGTAATTTGCGACATATCGGGACGAGATACAGAGAAAAATGAGACACTTCCACGTACATAAAAAGTTTTGTTTTGAGCTACATTTCTTGGAGCAGATTGACCTTCAAGTGCTTCTGCTAATAATTGCAAGATAAACAATGCTACTGTCTCCCTGGTTGTAATGATTATGCTAATTAAAATAATCATTCTGCTTGCTGTAATTTGGGAACTGCACTGAGAAGATTTTCTCTCAGTTGATGATTGTGAGGTCAGGTGAGGAAACATAAAGATATGACATTACTAGCTGGGCCTTCGGCAAGCTCCACATCCTTAAAAAATTAAAACAAACCACTGACTTGTAGCCTGTGTTTAACTGAACTTCTGCATTGCTGCAACCAATTTGATTTGATTTTGATTTTCTTCAGCTTCCATTTTGTTAATCCTTTCTTCCCTGAGCCTTCATCTGGCCACCTCATCTTTATCCTCTCATCTTTTCTCATTCCTGAAAATCAACAAGTCCAATAATTTATGTTTTTAACCCCCTACTAAACTGAAGTCTGCATGCTGCCCTTAACAAAATGCAGATGATCTGACTGTGAATCTAATATGACGCATTCTCTCATACAGACATACTGGTATTTACCATTCAAGCTATAACATTGTAATGATATTTCTCAGCTATTCTCAGCCAGTTCAGCTATGCCTATGCATCGCTCTTCGGTGTCCCACAACTTTGTGCCTAATAACATCAAGGAAGAAAAATGCGAGAACAGTCGTGTAGTGTGGTATAGCCATGCACTTGTGATGTTTCCTAAATGGTATTGTATGTTCTCTTTCTGGCCATAGACACGCCAACTTGTCGGAGATTTTGCTGATTAATGCACTATGCCCTTTACATTCGGACATGGCTAAGAGATGTAAGGGGAGGAATTTATGGAAATAATATGCATTAAAAAAGATGAGAGCGGAGCCAAAGTCAGAGCAGGCAGCTGTCATTGGAAGTGATTCAGAGGTCTATGAGGCCTCTCACTTTGTTCCTAAATTATTCATGCAATCTGTCAATGCTGCTGTCTAGGCAGACTCCTCTCCCCATGTGCTCAATGATGACAGAAATCCTGCACTATGTTCATTGCCATCTCCTGCAAATCCCTCACAGGAAACACACACACACCACATTTGCAGAGCTCTAGTACAGGGCTTTGCAAGTGTGCATGTGTCTGTGGGAATGCATGTATACGTGTGTAAGTGTGTGCTTTCACTTTTGTGCATGTACAGCAGTGGTATCCATATGGGCAGGTATGTAGTTGCGTTTGTTCTCTTGTGTTTTTCAGGAGCTTCTGAGCCCTCTAAAAGCTTTACAGACTTGTTGAGAATTGTCATATGGCTTGCTAAGTGCTCCCTTATGCAAAGCAGATATGACAATAGGCAACGCATGCAGCGGCATATGAATATGCAGGCACACAGACAAGCAAATGCTAACACAAACAACACAAACACACACACACACACACCACACATACAAACATGAACACATGCACAGTGAAAGACATGCCGCCAAAAAGTCCTCCTCCTCTCTCATCCTAGAGAGAAATCTCTGTGCTGCAGTTCCATATCTGGAGTATAAAAGACAGATCCTCAGATGTTTGAAAGCATGTATTATTGAAGATCCCCCTAAAAAGCCTCCTATGGTTCCCCCCACTACATCAAAAAACTCCCAATATCTAAAAAAAACCTTCCTCCGATGAATCATTCACTTCCCACTGAGCTGTACTGCAGACACCTGTCGGGAAGATCTAATGAAGTTTTTTCCAAACTTCCAGCTTCCCGCCCGCTGAGTTTTAACATGGACCACACAGCTCGCAATTAAAAGGATGCGACTGAATGCCATGGAAATCCAGGCCTGTGTCACTCAGCTTTAGGATGGATTGTGTCTCATCTATCAAATCACAAATAAGAGCAAATTTGCAAATATTTTTATATGTTGCAGAGAATGTTTGATCTGGAGGCGCTCTAGCAAAGTTTCACTCATTTATTAAATAAGCTTTGGCCCGGCATTTGAGCAGTTTTTTTTTACATTTCAAACTAGAGAAAATATTGATAAATGAGTCTCATTAGTGGTACTAACTGCTTATACAGGGAATGTGAGGTCTATTTGCCGCTGCGGTTGCTTACATCCTCTTGTTTATTTACAGCAGCCTCAGGGGAGCCTTTGTAATGTAAGCCAGGCTCATGAGGAAGATATAGGCTAAATACACACATGCTTGCAGGGGCACACACGTAAAAGAATGCAAATACACTCTCATATGCATGCGGATATCGACACATTTGCACATGCACACACACACACACACACAATTTCAAACTTTTCTCTGAGTAAACGGGGCGTCCAACTGTGATCTAATTAGAAAACGCCCGGTGAGCAGATTACCAAAACAACAGTAACGAAGGCCGACAGCTTTGCCTCCACGACGCCGCCGCGGAAAAAATCTGAGAAAGCCTCGTGTGCTCAGTGATGAGACGTCTAATCTCATAGCAGCCAGCGTCACCATGGTGATGATGCTCACATTCCATATTTGAGAAGCTTAACAACTTGGCCTTGATTTGCTGATTGCAGCGTTTAGTTTGTGATGAGGGTTTGTTTATATGTTAGCGCTTGACACCCAACTGTCAGAGTTGTGAGAGTCACAATCAGCTTGTGCCTACATTTTCTCTGTGACGCTTAAATATGACTGTTTCTTATGCCAGTTATGGTGATTGTAGTCGAGCTGATATCAAAAAATTGAAATAATACATGAACCTATGTAGCTGTATTTTTTTGTCCCTCTTTCTTTCCTTCTTTCTTTCCAGGTCACGCCTCAGTCTTCATGTCACCCCGCTGCTGTGTATTGCTCCTTTGTTATGGGTCTTACTGTAATGATAAAACCCAAAGGCTCCGCGGTAAATATGATCTCATTCACAACTCTGGCTTCTGCTGTTTCCATTCAGACGTCCCCTTATCTTCCAGACACACCTTTGCTTCGACAACTTAAATCCCAAACTCGCCCGGGGTGAGGTACATTATCCTGCGAGCGCGCTATGACTTATTGCTACCGGCAAAATTATGGCCACCAGGTGATGAGATGAAATAGAAAGATATCAGTGTATTTACTGAAATGTGCATATTTGTCAAATGGACTTGGCCTCTAAATGACTCTATCCTCTTATCTCCTTTCCCCTTCTGAGTCATATTCCTCCGCTTCATCCTCCTTTTTTCTTCTTCTTCTGCTTTTTTTTTTCATCTTCATCACCTTTATCCCAATTATCATTTCCATCTTCCTCTTCATTCCCTCCAGTAATGCTTTTATTGGCTACATGTGCCCAGATATGTTGTAGATATGATCTTTCACTCGCCTTTTCATTATTCCGATGGTTACTATTCCAGAGTTATCGCTCCTCTATGTCTGCTATCGTCCTGTTTTCCCTACTTGAGGCAAAAATGTGTCTGTTCTGCCGATGTGCTGAGCTCTGAGAGCAAGGTCTGATTTGCTCCGTGGTCTCTAAAGTGCACCACTTTCAAAAGCTCTTGTCATTGGCTGCAACGAAGAGTTCTTCAGAGTAAGGTCAGAGAATAGGCGTGCACACTTAAACATGAATGCACAGGGTTCAAACGCAGCACAACATACAGATCAACATGCACACATGCTGACACTGAAATGTGGCTCGAGGAATCGGTCTCAGTCTCAGTCTCTTGCCTCTCTCTCTTTCTTCCTGTCACTCAGAGACAAAAGTGTGAACAAACACAACAACTAGCGCACATCAAGCACAGACCACCCTCTGCACTTTCCAGCGCCATTCAAATCCAGTCCCGCAGCCAGGTGTGGGTCTCAGCAGGCGATCACTCCACGAATCAGTGAGCCAGTTGCATGACATCATGTTTTCTGCAGCAGCCCCCTGCTTCCTGTTTCTCCCATCCTCCATTTCACAGCGGGGATCCCGATCTGCTTCATTTGTTTGTTATTTTCTACCAGAGGCCAGCAGGAGAAGCGAGGATGTTTAAATCGACTCTCCCGTTGCCTCTGAGATTTGCTTTCTCTGCACAGGGGCAAAGGGATAAGTCATCCATCTTCTTTGACAGCTTAAAGTGTCAATCATGCAGCATAGAAGCTAAAGTTCT
The DNA here is from genome assembly GCA_900302555.1 of Myripristis jacobus. NCBI lineage: Eukaryota > Metazoa > Chordata > Actinopteri > Holocentriformes > Holocentridae > Myripristis > Myripristis jacobus. The sequence continues at coordinate 8,885 of OMLB01018589.1, read as the reverse complement.
TTTGTTTCCCTCAATGGTGATGTTACAAGTTTAGAGCTTCCCTTTGGTGGGTGAGCAGCAACTTTCAGAAGAAGAAAGGAGAGAGTTCTGACTCCAAAACCACAGCACAGCGCACCCTCCAGCGTCAGGTCTCTTTGTCTCGTTTGGTCGCTCTGCTTCTTTTTCATAACAGTGTTTTATAATGTGTCCCAGCGCGTTGACAGAGGCAGGTGGCCGATATGTTTGCCTTGGCTCACAGAGGCACTGTCACACAAGAGCGTACTCATGGGTTTATCATCGTGTTGACACTCAAAGGGATTATACAAAGGCAGAAACAAGCAAGGTTTATCAGCCTCAACCTCACAGGAAAACACACACACAGACAACACACATACTGATGCACTGCTGCACACGCAGACATCCTCAGAGAAAACTCTAATCCTTAAAAAAAAAAAAAAAAAAAAAAAGGGGGACGGCATTGAGCAGTGCAGAAAAACACACAGATTTGGCAAGTTGAGCTCCTTCCCACTATCTCCCTCTCGCCTTCACTCCATTTCAATTCTCCACACTTATATTTTCCGAAATTAGCACACCGCATGTTGTCTTTCATGCGGTTTAAGGTAAACAAACACTTTTCACTTCAAAGACAAAGTTTCTCCATTTCCTAATTGATAATCCTACACTTGACATTGAGCTTTGCTGGCCTGGGTTTTGTTCCTATGACAACGGAGTTGCATTTGTCTTCCCGCTGATGCTCTGTGTTGCTGAAGAGGTAGTGGAGAAGATTTTGTTTCTGTTGTGCGATATTGCGCTATTCTATTTTAGCTCATTTCCTCTTTGCGCACAGACCCAAGTGAGTTGTTCCATGATTATGGAGGGTAATTATTAAAGATTCAAACAGACACACAAGGATTCACACACATCTTTGTTACCTCCACTGACCACATTCACTCCTTATCCCCTAACTCGAACTTTAATCCTCTCTACTACATTTCTAAGCTTAATCTAAAGCTAATCCTAATTCTAGTTCTGCTTCTAGCCATAAACCAAAACCAAAAGTCCTAATTCCAAAGTAACCTCTTCCGAGACAAGACTGGCCAAAATGTCTTCACTTTGCAGGATATCCTCTGTTTTTACAGTCTTGTGAGGACATGAGAGCCTCATAAGAATGGAAGTGCAAGAGCACACGTGCAAACAGACACATAAACACACACAGACAGACACGCATACACACACACACACACACACTCACACTCACACACACGCTCAGCCACAGCCTGTTCCCCCTTTGTGATAACTCCTACAAAACGCCTGTCATCCTTACTCAGTCATACACAAGCAGGGAGTCAGTGCAAGCCGATGGATCAATTTGGTACAGAAAAGCTGTGGCATTCTTCAAATGTAATGGGCTTTGATGTAGACGCTGAGCTGCATTACAGAGCCCTGCTGAAGCCAGTGAAACCTCTTTTCATCTGCCTGCTTCCTATGCGGAGGACGTTGGCAGGAAACGTGCCTCACTTCTGTTATGCTGTTTCCTCCCCCCTTGTTCATAGTGAAGTGTAGTTCGCGTGCACCGACACCCACACAGCCCCTCTCAGGTTCACCAAACATTTAAGTTCTGCTCTTTTAGCTGGGAACAGTTGCTTCCCTCCAACCTGTTTCATACACTTCCACCGCCAGCTCAAATCTCACTTTTGACCCTGGCTGTGACACCAGTGTGATCGCTGACATGCTGTCTAAATGGGAAAAGTCCGATTTTATGAGACTTCCCCTTTGTTAGACTTTAAAATGCCATGCTTTCTACTGTTACTGTGTAGCTCGAGACTGGCCCCTGGTGGACGGTTTGTTCATAGCACATATTTTGTTACAACGCAGCAGATTTATTCACAGCATCACCCTCTGATTTTGCGACGGACTCTTTCTCAGTTCTCATAGTGTGCTGGATTGCACAGGAGGGTGTCTTCCTGATTAGTTTGGTAAATATCAACAAGTGCACCTAACATGGTAATTAGGGGCTGTTCTCACAATTGTCACTTGAATGTTAAAGGGGCATTATGGAAAACAGCAGGTTGAAGTGGGAAACCCTTTCGACTCAACTGACATTCAATTAAATATTATTTGTATACCATCAAATCATGACAAAATAATCTCAAAGCGCTGTAGTGAGACCCAAGAGATTTTGGCAATACAAGTGGCAATACAAATGTCCATTTGTCATGCCAATAAAGCACTTTTATTTGAATTTGAGAGTGTGTGTGTGTTTGTGTGTGTGTGTGTGAAAGAGAGAGAGAGAGAGAGAGAGAGAAAGAGAGAGAGCAGGAGAAGGGAACAGTACAGAACATGGTACTATGCAAGTTCCACATCGAGATGTATAGTAATATAAATGGTGCTAATACTACTAGTACTACTACTACTATTACTATATCTGATAATAATAACAATCATCATCATAGTCATAGCAAACATGGAATAAGCACATAGTCGATTTATGAGTCGGTGTGACTCATAGATTGATTGAACCATGTAAACTTACCAAGTTATGCACTTGTTCCACAGTTTTGGTCAGTTGAGTCCAAAGGGTACTCACCGCAATCAACCCTCCAGTGTTTGTGTAGTGTGCCTTTAAGTATCACAAAGACTTTGCAGTTGCAAGTCGTGACAGTGTATCTCCACGGCCATAAAATCAAATGTTAAACAGCCATTCTAAAAATACCATTCAAATGGCCATTCACCGGGAATACCCCCTCTATCCATTCTAATTTTAATACACAGTGGCACGCGCATGTCCAAAGTCCTGCAGCAGGGGTACTTTCCTCTCCTCTCAGTAATTATAACTGTGTCCATGTTCAAATCAGTGTGTGAGGCATATTGCACCGTACACTCCCTTGCCAGGACCAGATTTTGTCACGCTGTGAACTGCATTAGATCCCACACGATCCAAGGGACTCGTTTTGTCACCATGATGACCCAGCAACACATATCGACACGATTCAGATACAACACAGACCCATAAAATGAACATGGCGCATCGTCTCCTTTGATTAACTTTATTAACAATAATAATATTTAAAACATTTTACAGGGGTATTGGAAACAAACAATAATTGTACTGACATTTACCGCACTTGGCTTTTGTCGGCGGCAGGGGATTAACACAAATGAATCAAATACAAATTGCTTTCGTTTCAACAGATTCAAATTTAGTTGTTACTGAACATCTTGGTGATTCGACACAATGTGCACAGAGGAACACTGCATGTCTCCAAATTCAACACCATATTCTAACACCAATGGGATCAAAAGCCTTTTTCTGCAAATTCAGACAGCACTCTGACCATTAGACCACATCAGCTGTCATATTCTGCAGGAACACCTCATCTTGGTGCTTTTTACAGCCTTTCTCAGTGCAGTGTTGTAAGACTTGGCATAGTTTTTATGGAAAAAGTCCTGCCAAGAACAGGTCTCCTATTATACCCCCTGCTCTGTGCTCGAGACAATGGATATCAGTGCAATTTGTTTTGACAGTGTTGGAGGCTATTTTCTGATAGGTATACCTCATCAGTTATTCTGTACCTATAGCTAATGTTCATGTACAATTCATAAAGGTACAACTAAAGAGCATTGTTCCAAAATGAGATATTCACTAAAAAAAAAAAGAAAAAAAAAAGCCTGTTCCTGCAATGCGTCAATAGCACAAAGTCTGAGAGAAGATATCATGCAACTTAAATCCTCGGTTGACAAAATGCTTTCAGTTTCACAAATTGGATCCATAATATTTTGAAGATCTTGAACAGCAAAATAGGGTAATGATTTATTTTCCAAATGTATATATGACATTTTTTTGGTTTAACTCTTCAATTAATAAATGATAAAATAATGGCTTAGAGGTTAAGTTCTGATTGACACAGGGTAAACCAATGCGAGACTGATGCATTTACTGCAGGGTTTTGATAATAGGCAATTTCTAACAAAACAAGGCATTCAGGTTTGTAAAGGATATCAAGCAAGTTTAAATAATTCCAAATTTGTTTTGTTTTCTGCATATCACAATAAAGGTTTACATGACATTCCAGAAATGCCTTGATTTACCCAGATCCCTTGTATCATTGAAAAAGCATTTTTTCAATCACCTGACTCCAACCCAGGATTGGCATAAATATTTTACTCAATATGAAGAGTGCATCATTTAACAATAAACACGAAAAACAAAAATATGTGTTTTGGGGGGGAAAAAAGGGAGGAAATATGTGGGGAACTACTGCAGAGCGTTAGAAAAACAGTATAAGCAAAATGAATACACTGTGCAAAATAGAGATGTTTTCCATGAGGTGGGAAAGGGGCTCTCAGTCACCTCAGTGAGCATCACACATGCGGTCAGTTGCTGTCCACAAATGTTGAACACAAAGGCCTTGCTTCCTGATTGAGGCTCCCAAATCAACCTCCACTCAGCTCTAGTGAGCTGGTAGTTACTCATATATTGTCTGCGAGTGCCAATCCCTTTTTGACTCAGATGAGCTCGAGAAATTTTAAGTCGCAGGAAACTGGCTTTTGTGATCTATAGTTGAAACTGTGCATCATCTCTTTGTTCATCCTTCAAACAAATGAACACTGCTGGGTTTAGAGAGGCGCAGTCGATGCAATTTAGTTGAGGACCAAAATACTTTCAAGTGTAACTAATTCCAAGATTATCTCATAAGAGTTCAGAATTTCAAATGAGGTCAATGAAATAATGGTTAGATAGAGCAACCCGTGTAAAAACAGTGATTCTTGACTGGTAAAGCGTTAGTTCCCAGGTCAAAGTTCAGAGGTTAGCATGTCCATGAAACAAAACAAACAAACAAAAAAAATTGTCCCAGCATCCATCTGTCCAGCCATTCATCCGCTGGTATGTCCATCGCTTGGACATTTTTGTGCGCAACAACAGCCTCATAATGGCCCCTCATGCTTAGATATAATCTATCTACACTTTATCTACAATATAACACTAGCAAGGCTACTGTACTGATCTGTACACTATACAAAGTGTGTATCAGTGTGCTAACTGACCTACGTCGGACTGTCTACTAAAAGCTATGTGTTGGCCATGAAAAGATGCTAGTGCTTCACTGTCCACCATACAAAAGGCATGAGGGTTGAAGACCAACCTCAATATCCATGATGTAGACAAACATAGTGACTATTCAGCTATTCAGTTTACTACATTTTAAAAAACACATAACGTAGAAGCATCTATGGCACAGTTATCAATGCTTTAAAAAAAAAGTTTTTTTCACCCAGTTTCGCCCGTGTTTGTTAGCAAATCAATTATACATACAATTACAGCTCCAACATTCCATGGAATGTAGCACTACACCAAGTTGAAACAAACAAAAAAAAGAAAATACCACACAGAGCTCAATCGCAAAATGACATAGTCCATCTTCTGTGTCATGTACAAAATCTAAGCTAAGACTCGCTGGTCTCCTCAGTGAGCTGGCCCAGGCACTCGTAGGCACCATGAGTGGTGGCAGAGGGGCCAGACAGACAGGGAGACACAGTGGGGTGCAGAGGTAGGTGTTGTGGCCTAGACAGAGGCACCACAGGGGGGACTCTGCCCTGGTCAGACCCTTAGTCACAGAAATGCCCCGGGGCGAAGGGGAAGCCTTGTGGGCAGATCCTAAATGTGTCGTAGCTGTCCCTGGACGAGAGATGTTAGACACTGTATCGGGACTGGGGCTGCAATTATAACCTCTGCACATATAAGGAGTGGACATGACAGCAGCCGTTATTAGGGCTGACACAACACCATGTCAGTTTGTAAAAAAAAATCAGCGAGTAAAGATGGCTCTGGGTAAAGGTCATTGCAGCCGTCAGACAGACAAATTTGTGCTGTACCCATACCTGACCATCTACAGATACATACATAAACCCATGTACATGTATTGTATATAATCATATGTGTTCGCACTGTAAAACAACAAAGCTGTTATGCTTCTCTTTGTCTCCCTTTCACTGAAGAGCTTTCCACTGTGCGATAGCCAGAGAGACAGGAGCCAGGTTAGCAGCTTTCATTCATAAATAAAATTTTCACCCATGTGGGGCCACTTAATGTGTCAGCATAAAATATTATTGCAATATTATTCAGATAGTAATTAAAATAAGATTATTTTCACTGAAGGATGGACGAAACAACAATTACTCTTTAGTGATAATTCAAAGTATAAAATGAGCCATTTTCTGTAGCCAAGACCGATTGATGCAATTTTAGCTGTAAGCAACTGAAGTAGTGTCCTTCAGCATGGAACAATCATTTGAAATATCTAAAACAGTTACCTTTGTGCAACAAATAAGCCTACGTACTCTAATGTGAAACGACCTGAGAATTACTCTACAGCTTTGAGTGTTTTTAATTTTCCTTCTCACTCCATAATTTTACTTGTAGACACCCAGTGATACTGATATGGAGACAAAGTCTGATTTGGCCAAGAGATTAACTACAGGTGCTTGGCAAATGTTGCTGGACGGTCAACATGCATGTGACAGTAGGTGAAATAACAGTGACATCTAGTGGTCATCCTTCACAATGGTCTCCAAAGGGGTTTGACTTCTTTTTTCATTTGTTGTTGGACTTAAAATGGAAGCGTCTTTGGTCTACTCTTCTACAGTTTCTACAGCCGAATGCGAGTACACTCATCATATTCGTGGGTGCATTCACTATTCATTAAAGGACGATTCTGAAAACTTAATATCTAGGGAAAGAAAATGGTGTAATATGCAGACATGACATATGCAAACACACAAAGTAAAAAGCCTCCTTTTGAACACAGCTCTATACAAATATGGTGCGTTTTCTAAGAAAATCACTCTCTTTTTGCTATCGCCCGCATGAACTGGACTCAAGCTGTGACGCAGAGACAGTCCGTCCATGATGCTTCCTAACCCAAAACCCAACTCAAACACCCCGGTGTGCGTGCATCCATCAGTTAGTCCATCATATACGTAAATTCTCATGACTCTCAAGTAGTCCGATCCAAACTTGTATAATTTAGTGGCCACAATACCACAGTGCTGCAGGGTCTAGCTCTGGGAGAAGTACTCCAGCACGAGGCGCAGGTGTCCCAGGCGGTCTTTGAGTGACGTCAGGGACAGCACGGTGGTCTGGTAAGCCGGGTCCAGCTGCAGGACAGACAGCAGCCACCAGCACCAGGCAGGACCATTGCATGAGGCCTGGAGGACAGAGGGACAGGGTTTAGATTTATGTTCTGTTTATGTTATGTTCCCCCAACAACTGAACACCTAGAGACAAAAAAGAGAAGGGTTTGACTTTTTTATAGACACTGAATGACCATTATTGTGCAAATCAATTCAATTATTAAATGTTTACCCCCAAAGTCAATTACCAGCATGGTTTATGCTATGAAGACAGTCTTATGAACTGAAAGGGTAGTGCCAATAAATGTGAAGCCTGTACAAATTTAAGTGTACAGATGTTCATTTTGGATTGCAGAACACCACGTTAACAAGGCTTTGGGACAATGAAAAATTAGATCCCTATTCTTGATACTGGTAGGTTGGAAAAACCTCTGAATCAGCATTTGATGTAGGTAATATGACAGCAAAATTTTTACTAGTGAAGTTCTTATCAGTGGGTAAGCAGCCCTTTAAGGCAGATCAGTCACCTTTCTTATGGGAAAGACTCAACAGTAGACATTAGGCCTTTGAATGAGAATTCGTTTACAAACAAACAAACAAACAATAAATAAAAAAATAAACAAATAAAGTGAATAATAAAAAAAAATAACAAAGAAAATCTTTGGATGACTTGACTGGCCAATATCTGATATATTGTTTTAAAGACCATGAAATGGCATGTACTTCCTTGATTTTATGTGTCTCCTGTTATATAAAAAGTCTCTTGTTATTCAAGAGTGTAAACAAATAAGATATGAGTTAAGGAGAGCAAATCAGTATTATCTGATGTGCCAGGAAAAATGGCACATTTTTATTAATTTTCTGGTTCAGCACAAGGTCACCATCACAGATACACAGTTTCCCATAATGTTAGTGTAATGAGCGTTCATTTCTAAAGGTCAGGAACAGCCTGAGAAATCATAAAGAGGTTACAATGAGCGAAACTAACCTGGATGTTTTCATCTTTCTCGGGCATGGCACCGTACTGTCTGTTGATCTGCTCCTGGATGCGGCTTCCGAGGCGCTGGTACCAGTCCTGGGCCTGCTGGTACACGCTGTCATGGAGACGCTGCAAAAGCTCCAATTCAGCACCATCAACCTGGGAGAGCGAGGAGACGTGGCAGAAGAAGAAAGGGGGTAAGAGAAAAAGGAGAGAGAAAAGAGGTCCAGCCATGAATACAGTTTTCAGGATTGACCTTTTTTTTGTGTTGACGTACTTCACACTCACCAGTATTCCCCTTCATACACATATCTGTGTGCACCAAGCATGTTCATGTTTATAAGAGTGATAAGTGCATGTGCTTGTGAATTACATATACACTCACCTAAAGGATTATTAGGAAAACCTGTTAAATTTCTCGGTAATGCAATTATCTAATCAACCAATCACATGGCAGCTGCTTCAATGCATTTAGGGGTGTGGTCCTGGTCAAGACAATCTCCTGAACTCCAAACTGAATGTCAGAATGGGAAAGAAAGGTGATCTAAGCAAATCTGAGCGTGGCATGGTTGTTGGAGCCAGACGGGCTGGTCTGAGTATTTCACAATCTGCTCAGTTACTGAGATTTTCACGCACAACCATTTCTAGGGTTTACAAAGAATGGTCTGAAAAAGGAAAAACATCCAGTATGTGGCAGTCCTGTGGGCGAAAATGCCTTGTTGATGCTAGAGGTTAGAGGAGAATGGGCCGACTGATTCAAGCTGATAGACGATCAACTTTGACTCAAATAACCACT
>OMLB01018588.1:23836-39032 GCA_900302555.1 Myripristis jacobus | reverse complement strand
ATTTATTGGGTAACATATAAATAGACATTACCCCAGATACAGCTAAAGGCTCATTTTCATGTGCCGTCTGTGGTTGGGAGACCTTTGCATACTTCAGAATGTCAAAAATACTTCTATTAAAAAAGACAGATGAACTAGTATACACACACATTCTACACAAACAGTAAAAAAAAAAAAAATCAATGAGTATTAAAATATTTGTTTCAGGCAACCATTGCGGCAGCCATCACCGAGAAGTCTCCCTTCTCCACACCAATGCACAGGAAGGAGGAAGCCAACCTGGCCAAAGCTGCTCTGGCAGTGGCCAACTCCGATCACCTGACCATATACAACGCATATCTGGGGTAAGGGCTGTTCTGAAAGTTTGTTGTCCGAAACATTTCCCTCAAAGGGCAGGTTTGGGATTTTTAGAGGCCTCCCATATTGATCACAAACCAAGATTGCTCTCAGGTCATCTGTTTTGCCAGTGCAGGTGAATGGAGGCCCAAACCATTTCCTTAATAGCCTGAGAGCTGAGCTGTGTGCTGTTGTAAGGAGCAGAATAGGACAGAAAGAGTCCACATCAAGGGCCTGTTTTTACTTTTAAGGGAAATTGTCAGGGGCCCATTGATTCATTTTGAGTTGTAGTGCTGTCAAAAGGCTGTGTTGGATTGCTCTTTCTGTCAGCTAGGGCTGGGCAGTATATCAATATTATATCAATATTGTGATCTAAGACTAGATATTGTCTGGGATTTTGGATATTGTAATATTGTGATTATAGCAAAGTGTCTCTTCCTAGTTTTAAATGCTGCAGTACACAGATGCAATTTTCTGACCCTATTAAACTGTTTAAACTGTTCTGCACCTACACGGTTATCATATCCACATCAGTAACGATTGTTTATCAAAAATCTCAACAAATAACTCCACAAATATAGTGGTAATTGATTTGGTCCATATTGCCCATCCTTACTGTCAGCCTCTCTGTCATTGTCTTCCTAATAACTTCACCTGACTCGTCTTCTTCTCTTAAACTGTTATATTTTTAGCTGGAAGAATTCCCGGGCTGAAGGACAGAAAACAGAGCTGTCCTACTGCAGAAAACACTTCCTCAACCGCACAGCTCTCATTACAATAGAGGTAACACACACACACACACACACTCATGCACAGTCAGAGAGAACTTCCTTCAGTTAACTAAATGTGCCCTCTCTGCCCCCTACAAGATCCAGTGTTTGATTCTTTCATAGCGTTTCAGCAGATCCAAGGAGACTCTTTTTGGACTAAAAAATCCCAAACCTCCATGGAAAAAAGCTGGTTCATAGAATAAAATAAATGCTCTCAACACCATGGCCTTCATCAGGTCAAAGAACCAGAACTGTTACATAAACATGTATGTATGTTTGATTCCTTATATATCCAGGATGTGAAACAAGAGCTGATGAAGATGGTGCAGCAGGTTGGTTTCTGGTCGCCTCGCTCGTCCTCACACTTCAAATCCCAGACAGGCGCGTTATCCAAGCAGCAGATTTCTGTCCTGAACGCAGTGCTGACGGCCGGCCTGTATGACAGCGTGGCCCGGGTCCTCTGCACCCCGTCTGTGGATGTGTTAGAGAGGGTGGCCTGCACCGTGGAGACTCCCCAAGGCAAGGCGCAGGTCCACCCCTCGTCCGTCAACCACAACCTGCAGACCCACGGCTGGCTGCTCTACCAGGAGAAGGTATGGAGGACGAAGGTGTGAGACGGTGTGTGTAGGTAATGTTTATTGACATGTCCCACTTATGTTTATGAATGTCCGTCTGCAGGTGAAATACACCAAGATCTACCTGCGAGACACAACTCTGATATCTCCGTTCCCGATGCTGCTGTTTGGAGGCGACATCGACGTTCAGCACCGAGAGCGCCTCATCACCGTGGACGGGTGGATTCACTTCCAGGTCAGAGGGCATCTGGGTCGCTTGGTTCAGTTTGCTGCAAAAACTAAAGATGTGGATCCTCTTGTTAATTTCATTGATGTGTTCTTATAAAGGCTCCGGTGAGGATTGGTGTGATCTTTAAACACCTGAGGAAGCTGATGGACTCTCTGCTGGAAAAGAAGCTAGAGAACCCGAAGACGAATCTGGAAGGTAAAACTCAAGCCTCATACCTTGCACACAAACCTCTTTTTCCCTCAGAGTGAGTAATCGAATTGTGTAACACTACTGCTGAAAAATCTAAATAAAAATGAAGGTGCAAACCATCATGAATAGGAGTTTCAAGTACACTGACGGTATCTAATGTGAAACAAACCCCCTTAAGATGTACTTTACGTAAATCTTTTAAATGCAGTGCTAGCAAGCTTTTTCTGTTTTCTAAAATAATGTCCTCTTCAAGTTAAATTAATTTTTCTGAAATTTCACTGTATTTACTGCAGGTTGAAGCTGGGGATGTGGCTCAGAAATAATAAACTGATCATTTGTTTGTTGCTTTGTTTTGTAAGACAGGATGCCCTTCACCTATTTGTGTTTTTGGCATCTAAAATTATTTATTCTTTGCCTCACCGGAAAGATGGGTTGTTGAAGATTTAACTGAAGTCTATTTAAGTTGTGCTAGCTGAAATATTAAATTTGCAGTAAAGTAATCTGAGATTTTTTTTTTGCATAATGAGAAGATTAAAAAAATTGGTTCTCATGCATTTGCTCCACCATTGCCTTCAGCATCTGATTGTGTCTCTGTCCACTGTAGATGAGCGGACCATCCAGCTGATTCTAGATTTGATCAAGATGGAGCATGCACTGTGACACCAGGCCTTATGTGCAGCTGAAGAACTCGTGTGCCAGAACCTCGTCTTACCCTATCGACCAGCCTTCTCCAAGAACCCTGTTGACGACGTGCTTCCCATTACAGCTCTGGCATCTGTCATGACGGTGTCCAACCACAGAGTGTGTCCGCGCTGATCAGATTGTCAGGGCTGCGACTCCCAGTGGAAAGATGCCGGCGCCCTACAGATGTTCTGATCGGTACTAGAGCTGGTGCTCACACTGAGGAGGAAATGTATGAAATGTAAAGAGGAAACATATCTGACATTCAAAAACAAACAAATTGTGACATAAAGTTGTTGCCAAATGTGATGAAATAAAGTTGTATTAGTTTTATTTTACCCTTTCACGTGATCATTTTCTGATTTCACAGCATATTAAAGAAGCATACCAGTGATTTTACATTTATAGCGTAATCTTTTCTACTATATAAATGGAGAAATTTCTGTCTGTATGTGTGTCTGTGGATCGATTATCTGTGCAACTGTATGTTGAGCTCAAACTTGGCAGGTGTGTTGCTGTCCTCAGCAACACCCGATCCATTTAAGGGCTTCATGCTGATTGGCTGAAACAGATCTACCTGAACAAGGCATGCATGAGCTGGAACAAAAACCTGCGGGACAGGAAGCCCTTGAGGACTGGTTTGGGAACCGCTGTTGCAGCCTATAAATGTATTGCAGTTCCTAATTATTCCAGTGGGGGGTGACAGTGTGCAGAGGCCAGAAAACTAAACCAGAGCTCTTCTCACTCTACTGGTCAGACAGCAGCCCTCCATCTGTCTGCTAGCCTGTGTTGTAACAGAAACATTTGCCAAAGTGTTGATCAGGGGTCATCAAATCGCCAGCGTGAAAAGGAAACGTCTTTCAGTTCAATTCTTTATTACCATGTCAATACAGTTGATAGGAATTTGCAGCTCTTAAAAAAAGACAATAAAAAAAACAATAAAGTAGATCTATGATCAGAGTTCTACCAGAGCTGAGTGAGATCAGCCCAGACTGCATATGTAACCCATTAAAAGAATTGTTAGAAGTTTTCCCTTCCATGATAATCCCTTTTATTTAATTATTTATTCATTATTCTTTTTCTTTCTTTCTTTCTTTATTCATTTATTCATTATTTAATTATTATTATTTAATTCATAATTAAATTTTTCCATCAGTAAGTGTTTCTTTGGAACACACTTAACAGCAAATAAGCTTATTGGTTCAAAGTGGAATAAATTCCTAAGTTCTGCCTTCTTCACACAGACTGGGGAGACGCTGTCTAGTATCTACGATATGCATATACTCAACATCTCTGATCATCTTTTCCAAAAGCAAGCAGTTAATTCATTCCAGTACGATATGAAAGTGAACTCTCAGAGACTTCAAACTTGACACCAGTATTCCAGCACCGTAATAAAGTCGTCCACATTAGTTTTCCTAAAAGCAGCAGCAAATTGGAAAGAAAATAGTCCCTGTAGAAACTTGCTTTCCACAGCCAATTATCAGTTCTGTGGTTTATGAATGGTGACGACAATGTGGGTGTTTTGACCAAAAATATAAATTTGAAACTTGAGGAATTTCAGTTCGGGTCTTTTAGTATCCCTGCTATATCTGTACAGTGATTTATTGCAATGTAAATCATGGGTAAATTGTAGTAAAGCGGCCAAACATTCAAAATCACTGGTGTAGTCCTTTTTATATAAAATTAGAGTACCATTTGTAACTACTCTGTACAGCTTGTATGTGTGTGTGTGTGTGTGTGTCACACACACACAGTCCTTATTTGCAATGTAGAAAAGATGCTGTTATGTAACACATGCTGCATAGCTGACAAATGCAGATTCTGTTTGAGAATAGAGGAAGAGATGAAGAGAAAACTTTCCAGCACATATGGGCTAGTGTTAATGAGAAACTGAGGCACAGGTAAGAATTTGTGCCAAACTATGAGATTCAGCCCAAGCACCAAAGCTGTCATCACTCCAGACACACCCAGGGATACAGGTGACTGACCTGCCACTCCTCTGGTTTACAGCATGTTCTACAAATCAAATGTGTGCTTAACCAAACATAAATAAAAGGAAGTAAAAGTGCCATTGTTGCAATAACAACAGTCCTCCGTGCGTTTGAACAGAGCTGTATATGGAACTGTATGTAAAATACTTTTAATTACTGTAATGTCAATCTTGGGTGTTGGTAAGCTAAATTTGTGCACGTTATTATTGAAATGTTCTGGTTAGCATTTCAACCTTGCTCAGCAGGAGAATGAAGGAAAATGATTTTGAGTTAAGTGGACATTCTTTGCATGTGTTTTGTTTGTATTTATTTGTTTTATTTTATGATTTATTTTTTGCCACAATGTGGTTTCCTTAATCCATATGACTACACTGTGACTAAATGAAGTTATCTGAGTGAGCCATTACAGGAGCTACCAGTCATGAGACCAGTGTCAGTCACTTGACCGCTACATGCTGCGCTCACAATAACCAAGAGGAAATGAAAACAGACAAACAGATGACACATTACATCCTTAATCCATAAACTGTGGAAAATCACAGGTTGAATTTTGTAACGTGTACACAAAAATAAATAGATATTTGTGTATAAAGTAAGGTGCAGCTTTGCTGAATAAATATTCTTGTACAGCATGCATTAACGTATAAACCAAGAAATGACTAGCTTCTGCATATGTGTGTACTTCATTAGGCCTGCTCTACAGACTGTGGCCTTGATCTCTGAAATGTATTATTATCTGGAAGTTACTATTTTTGTGATTACTATTTTGTTTTGTGTTGATTCACTGTGTGATCTGCATCATTGTAAGAAATATCTTACCATCAAACATTTACTGTACTGTTTAGAACACAGTTATGTCCTCAGTGTTACACTACCATTAAAATAGGTAGGTACTTATTTACACAGTTAGGACAGACAGTGAAGAATTAGTCATCTGGTACACTTAATGCATGTAAACTTCATGCTAAATTACAGCACTGCACATCATATGACTTCTCCAGCAGGTCTGTGTGTTAGTAGCGGATAACGCTGTACCCCTGATCTTGCACTGTTGAGTAGATTGTATCATCTGCGGGCGAAGCAAATGGAAAAGCAGAAATAAGTAAATGATTAGAATCTCAATTATGCAGTGTGCAGTGACCACTTAGCTGACAACACTGCCACAGGCTCAAATCCCACTGGCCTACTTCCTGTTGTTTTTCTAATAATGGCACGAGATAAAGTGACTTAATTATGGATTTAAAAAAAAACAGTGCATCTTCATTTCATACGGCTTATCATAAACTTTAGATGTAACTGTAGTTGTAATTACAATAACATGACGTACCTCTGCTGTCATTGGCTGGAGTAGGTAATGGTCCCCTCCTGCAAGATCACAAAACAAGGTAAACCATGGGACTGCAACTCCAAAAAATTATTATATAAGAACAGCTGCAGAGAGTGATGGATGGATCCTTGTGTCCCTTTCTCTTCTTACCTGCCGAATGGAGGGAGCTGTCTTGGGGGCGGGGCTAAACCTGGAGTTTTCTGGCCACTGTAGAAGTTTTCATACACAACTAGAGCTGTTGGAGCAGAGTGAGCCAAACGATGATGTTAGTCACAACGTTGTTTATTGGCAACTGAGAGGGTTTTGTCGCAAACTAGTCACCAGAATAAAATGTTGCCATTTCACGTTTTACTTTCACATTTTTACATTTTTTTTCATTTGAAAAAGCAGAGTCAACATTTCTGAAAATTGCATGAAACTACATCAACATTTCTGAACCAAGACTTATAGCCAATGTGATGGAGCCTGTGTCAGTGTCATGTGACTTTTAACATTCATGCATGCATGAATACTAAATAATGCTTGTCAGCTACTTATGCCATGCACTTTTATTTGCCTCGTTAGCTTTGTTAGCCACCAAAACTACTAGGAAAAGGTTATGTTTACATGAATTTTCATCGTCATGGTTAAGGTTAAGAAAAGGTCTTGGTTGAGGTTAGGAAAATGTTTGTTGTCTTGGTTAAGGTTACAAAAATGTTCCTAGTGATGGGTAAGGTGAGGAACAGGTCATGGTTAAGGTTAGGAAAATCTTTGTCATCGTGGTTAAGGTTAGGAAAAGGTCATGTTAAGGTTACAAAAATGTTTGTAGTCATGGCTAAGGTTAGGAAAAGGTCATGTTAAGGTTACAAAAATGTTTGTAGTCATGGTTAAGGTTAGGAAAAGGACATGTTAAGGTGAGCTAATGTTCACTAATTACAGCTAGTGAATGAAAACAAACATGACACGAGACTTGACCCCTGGTCTGAAGCAAACTCATCCATCTGCCACTCTGTCTACCTCATAAAACAGTGATTTTTTCTTATTTTATTCTACATCATGAAACTTCATCATGAAAAAGTGACATTTCATTTCAGCAACATAACATACTGATTTTCCCCGGTTTCCCTGTTTTTTTTTATATAGCAGTTAGGCTGGTGTGTGTGTGTGTGGTGTGTTGTGCTGTGTGCCACTATCTAGCATTTGGTAAGCTGTAATATCACCTGTGACTCAGTCTGCATTCATACCTGGTGGTTTGTCGCCAGTCTGTCTGAGGTTTACAAAGTGTTCAATGTCTTCCTGGATGTCACACTGCTCCAGCGACTTCCTCACTTCCTCATACAGCTACACACACACAGTCACACCCAACACACACACGCATACACACACACACACACACACACACACACACACACACACACACACACACACACACAAAGACAGTACACAATGTAAAATTTACAAAAAGTCATCAGTGTGGATACCGTGAGGTTTCTGTGGTGGCAAGTTTAATGTTTAAAGTTAAAGTTAGAATCTGAAAGTATGATGCTACACAGTTGTTTTGGGTTTTGTTTTGTTTTTTGGGTATTTTGCAAATGACTTAAAAATTCCTGTAACTGTGTGGGCATACCTCATCACTGGTAACACACTGCTGGGAGAGCTGGTTGAGGTGAGTCCAAACTGTGTTCCTCAAAACGCTGATCCGCTCCACAGCCTGTTTTTCAAACATCTGTAGGGAAAACATGGAGAAACGTTCAACTCTGCATGCATTATGTATGTTACATTCAAATGATTGTGCTCTCTTGGAAATCCCAGGTTTAAGCTTTGTTTTTGCAAACTGTCTTGAGGCTGAGTCTTACCTCACAGGCCTTGGCATGTTCCTTCATCCAGTCCTCACTAATTTTTGCCAGTGTGGTCACATTCTGTAGGTATATCCTGTCTGCCAGACAAACACACATCCAGCAGCAGCATGAATACACAACAATCTGAATACACAAATATGACAGATGCGACAGATGCCTTTTTCGCATTGCACTGGCCAAAGCAGTAATGTTAATGTTGGTATAAAAAACAATACTCAAAGAAATGACAAGCGATTGTGCTTACAGTTAATTTATCTTTAAGCTGTTGTTTGCATTGACCCTCATTAAAGTCCAAGTGAATTCCGGCGTTGATCACATGATTGACATTTTAACATTATTTCTGATCAAATCATGGCAATGAACATGTAATCAGGGTGAGTTTAGTGGTGTGCATCAGAATCTGAGCTGGCCCCTCACATTTACAAGATTTACAAAGTTAATAACGAACTTACCAGCTTCTTCTGCATTCTGTTTAGCTTGCTGCGCTTTTGAGTGGAGCTGAAAGACGGCAAGAAGAGGACTTAAACAGTGAAATATTCATTGCGCCATCTTAAAGCTGCACAATTAATATTTAGTATCTCCAGCCCCAGTGGCAGCTCATTTAACTCGTTTGCTGCTGTACCTTCTCTATGTGCTTGGTGTTGTTGGTGTTGGTGTTTCGGTTCACATTTTGATCTGCTTCTTCTTTATCTCGACACTTCTGTTCGTAGGTCTTCTTTGACTGGGGACATCAGCAGGGTAATATTTAGCACTGGCGTCAGATTACATAAAAGCATTAAAAGTTTGTCTATCAACATGCATTTTTTTTTTGACACAAAATAAGTGTAGTGAAATAGGTGGGAAAGGACGGCGGCACTAAGAGAACATTTGACACACTCAGCCTAAACAAAGCCCAATCTTTTGTGAAGATCTGCCAATATTTAGGTTGGCTGAGCAGAATGCCATTTTCATAAAAAACCTACTTTGCATACCCACATGCAAACAAACAAGACATAGCCAGAACTGCATCTAAATTTACACTGGCTGTTTAATCTTGTGTGGGAGGTTAATCTGAACATGATCACAGCTGCAACACAAATATCAAAGTGTCTTGGAAGAATACATTGCCCCCAAGAATTGTTTTGAGTTTTATCATCTAATATGTGTTTGCCACGCTCTCCAACACTCCACACCCTCCCTCAGTCCACCTGTTACTTTTCTACCTTTGTCCTTCCTCTCTTGCTCTACTCACTCTCCACTCTATACTGAAGATAGAGCATGTACATAATCCATAATCAGCATGTTCTTATTCTGCATACGAATAATCCATTAGAAGTAGTTCCTCTTTTGGCGAGGGTTTTTATGATGGCTAAAGATGCCTTTTGGTTCACTTCCCAGAGTGGTCAAGAGAACTTCTCTTTCCGAAGAGGAAGGACCAAAATGGAATAAGAACGGCTATGTCACTGTTGTCACACAGCATCTGAAATTAGTCTTACAGTAAATGAAAGATGAAATATAACACTTGGTGTCGCACAGTGTCACATTGTTGAAATACTTCTGGTTTCCGTTCTGTCCTTTGTGTTTCATTCTGCCATTTGAGAGGCCAAGCCACCAAATTAAAACCATCTCTGTTTTGGATGTTTATTTATAGGCTAGGGAATATATTTTAGTTATGATATGACAGTTTAACCATTTATCCTAAGTGATATATGTAACTGATGCAACTGTCCTTTAGGAACAGTAGTAGAGTGGCCATGTGGTAACTTAAATCTCAGGTTAAGCCTGTATCAAATACCTTCAGATAACACTCAAAGGTCTATTTTAGTAAATCAGTGGCATGCTGTGCAAAGTGCAGTAAATGGGGCATGATGCAGGCGCACTTTGGCAGTTTTTTGTGATTTGGTGGCCAGAGGTGCAATGGTGCACATGCAATGCGTTTGGAAACCGCTGGGTTAGAGGGAATACATTATCTGTGGGTGTGTTGGGCCTGGCTCAGTCATACCCAATCGAATCACCTCTTTCCCTATCAGGCCACAAGCAAATATATGGCACCTTAAATAAGTCTGGAACCCATTAGTATTGAACCTGAGATAAAGAAAATTGCTAAGGAGAGTTGAAATCAGAAGCAGAGGTCATCTGTGCTTTCAAAAAACAGTTTGGCTTATCTATTAATTGCCTTAGTGTGTCCATGTTTTATCTTTGCTAGATGCACTGCAACTTATTTCAGTGCAGGGAATAAAACAGTACTGCACAAACTGGATGCAAGGCGAGCTGTTTCCTGTTATCTCAGGTTTCCACTAACTGGAAACCAAGTGCTAGGTATATGCATGTAATGCTTGGTAGAGGGACGTTAAGCTATCAAAGGCAGACGATGTTAAAATAGCTTGAGAGGAGATCCTACGGTTGTTTAACACGTTTTTCTGTTCCTAAGAACCATTGCCCAAGTTAGCAAACAGTTTGCACCAAAAGCCACAAAAGTGCATAGAGCATGCCTTTTCTTAGAACCATGCACTTCTCACTTGGTCTGAGCAGGCAGCTATTGTCAGTGCAAATCCTAGTAATCTCTATACAAAACCTGCACTGCACTGTTTGATCACAGCTGACACACTCCCTCCTGCGCCTGCTCTCCCACTTCGGTACAGTCAAGTTCAAGATGAGTCACCAAAAATCCAACGTGTGCAGGTGACACCTGACAAAAATGCCACTTCATCGGTACAAAGCCATGCAATTCACCATAGGCAATCACAAAAACAGAGCCCGAATGCTGTGAAAAGGCCTCGTCCTCCTACTTACATCCATGGTTTTCTTGAACTGCGACGCCTTCTGTTTATGGATAACATCCATTTGTTGTTCGATCTGTAATGACAGGGTTGCGTCTTGTACAGTAACCAAACTTAACGTGTTGTACTGGCAAAAACACCATGATCACCACAGTCCATGACAGGGCTGGTAAATCCACCCACCTTTTTCCTGGCCTCTTTTTGTTTTTCTCTGAAATCCTCCAGCTTCTTGGCCTCCTCCCTCATGGTCTGTGCCAGTTGTAGGTGTGATAGACTCACATGTTCAGTCTCTACAAGTGCAGAAACATTGTGACCGTTAACAACATAGACTGGCACTATGAATAATGGCAGCATGCTGAATAAGTAGTTGAGTATGGTAGTAGAATGGCAAAGACTTACGGAGTTTGAACATGTCCAGGGATCTCTTCAGTGTGCTTGGAAAACAATATCAAACAATATATTACAGAGAGAAATTGACTTCATACAACTTTCTGTGCTAACTTGCACACATACATACCACTGATACCAATGCTTTATCACAGAAAATAAGCACAACTCCTTTGTAAACACTTTACAAAATGCTTGCACACTGCAGCACAGATGCATCAGTAGGCTCTTGAACACAGATTAGAGAGATAATGCTCTCTCCATCACCCAGCTCCCCTCCCCCTCCCTTCCTTCCTTTTCCCATCACTTCCAAATATAAACAGCTAGCTCTAAACCACAAGCCCATGTTGATCATGTGTCCACTGACAGAATGAGGCAGACATGCAAATACACTTCAGATGATACAGGAGGACAAACATAAACCTTATTTGACAAACATAAACCTTATTGTCTGTGCAACTGAAGTGAACATTGTTATGCCAATGCAAAGCGCACAATAATACATTCACGGTTAAGTTTTGTCCGTGTTTATAACAAAATGAAACATTAGTTGAAGTTTTGCATTTGTGTGTTTATTTTCTCAAATGTATACAGAGAAGAACATCTCACTATCTACATGTGCACTGAGTACAGAGCTAATGAGGCACACATGCTTCCAGCTGTGCAAACCAGAGTTAAAAAGTCTCTGGTGACCAGACCTGCTTTGATGTCTCTCTGCATAATCCTGAATCCCATATAACATGACACAAAAGAGCTTTTCATTTCTTGGTCATTTCATCATATTTTCTGCTGCACAATGTAAGCAGAGCTAGTTAAACAGTGCCACTTGAGCCGTGAGGTCGCTTACTTCATTTCATTGTGACCGCACACCTTCTTGGATAAACCAAGGAGATCTTTGGCATACTTCTCTTCGATTGCTGCCCTGCAAGAAAGAGACATACACACACTGGAAAATGCTGATCAGAAGTAAGCCATCGGCATCTCACGAAGTGCATGACAAGACAGGTAAGCCCTTTTGCATGTGAATTGTGCCTAATTTGCATGGTGGAACCTCACTGGCATCAGTAGGAAATACTTCTATGCTGGTTTGCATATACACACAACAGAGCTCTCAGAGGACAGCTGCTAATCTAGAAACACTGAGCGTGACGCTGCATCAAGGTACAGGAAGACAAATCAGGATATCACTGTCACAGCATTTGGCCATCAGAGCCTGTATTCCCTAACATTGTGTTGGGTCTTTTATAATCAGGAAGTCCACAGGGCTCTGATAAGTATTCAAATGACAACCAATGGCGATACCAATGGCGACTGGAGGTTTGGATAAACAGGTAGGTAGAAATAACCTGTCCAACCATGCATGGTCTGTACAAACAATATCTACATCTGTAAACTCAATATATCTGATGCCATAAACGGTTATTTACAATGCATGAATGCCTAGGCACTTTCTGTTCATATACATGGCTTTCTGTCAACCTGTTCTCTAAATCTGAATGAGACATTTTTCCCACACTGTATATTACATGCTGTAACTTCACTTTTTCCCTTCACTTTCCCATATTCTTTTTCATTTGAACATTTTGCATGCATACTGTATATCTCAATGTTTTTGTAATCTCATTGCTTATTTTCAGCATATTTCCATAATGTAAAGATATGACATTTTTTCATTACTTTTGTATTACCTCAAGTTTGACTGCTGTTGTTTTGCACACCCCAGTAATGTTGTAACTTGTACTTTTCCATACTGTAAGTCATTTTAACAGCTGAAGTGTCAGTCGTGTTGTTTGATATCCACTATTTGTTACGTTTGTGCTCATATTCATATTCTGTTATTTTAGGAAATGAGTTCCTCATCTGTATACCTGTAGTGCAATCCAAATAACTGATTAATGACTGTGTGTGTCTGCCCTGCTTGTGTGTGTGAGAGAGAGAGATGGTGAGGCAGATTAATGATTATATGAGGAAGGAGGAATTGGAAATTCAGATATCATACGCCTGAGGTAATTGCACCATAATCTGTCATAACAAGCATTTTGAGATGACGGGCTCAGACTTTGGTCAAAAGCAATGTTTCTGTTCCTGATCTGGTGTCGTTACAAGTTCTCAGGCGGTGTACCATGGCACAGTGTTGTGCTGGAGTAAACTCTGCTCTGCCGGTATTTAAGTGTTGCTACAACCTAAGATATTGTTCACTTTGTACAGTTATTATTTAACTTTATTCGCATTTGTAAGCATGAGTAACCTGGCCTGCGTTGGAATTTTGAGTGGTGGTTGTTTGTTTTTCAGCCTAAACTTGCTGTTAATAGCAGCCTACTGTCAGAAATTTCCACCAGTGGTAAAATTTTGTTCACAAACTGTTGCCATATTGATAATGCTGACATAGCATTTCTCAGAGATTATATTTTTATGCTTTTGGTTTGCAGCAGCTTTGTCCCTACTGGACAACTTTAGCAAACAGCCACATTTTGGAGCAAATATAATATGCATTAAATGTTTGCTGTAAACTCTGATTCAGACCTTGTCACACCATTATATATCATCAGTTTATACTGTGCTATAGATGCATGACAAAACAGATGTAGTGCAGCTGAGTAGTAGAGCTGATCTCAAGCTGAAGAACTCCACTAAAGACAAGATATTCATATATGATTACATAGATTGTTCTTTCTTGTGTGACCCCTTGCCTACAGATAATGTCGCTCCCTGGGTTTTAAGACAGTTTTAAGCCTCAGTACCTAGCTTTCATGAAGTCCTCCACCTCCTTGCATGTCCTCCTGCCATCCCCGAGGTACTGGATGATGGCATCATATCCTGCTGTGCTGGTCAGGTCAGAGTTCTGCCAAGAAGATGGAAATTATAAAAGAGAAAGATAATTTTTTTTTTTTTTTTTTAAGTTACAGTGTTCTTATAGATATAAGATTATGTGTTTAGGTTGTGTATCTAGTTTATACATGAGTTAGAAGTCGGCTTACAGCATATTGGTGTTACATTTCACAAGCTAATGAACAATATGTTATACTATTAGATAAAGGTTAAGGGTTCTGGAGAGCAGGTGTCACTTAGTCAGCGTAACACCAAGTGGTTTCTCTGATTTCTCCAGCATTTTTAAGAGAAGTAGCTGA
This sequence comes from Myripristis jacobus, assembly GCA_900302555.1. Lineage (NCBI taxonomy): Eukaryota > Metazoa > Chordata > Actinopteri > Holocentriformes > Holocentridae > Myripristis > Myripristis jacobus. The sequence continues at coordinate 24,819 of OMLB01018588.1, read as the reverse complement.
ACTGCCCAGAGGAAGGATTGGTCTAAATGTGACAATTTTGTAAGTGAGTTTCCCAGACACCTGCACACAGACATAAAGCTCTGTGCTCATTAACAGTGAGCCAACGCATGGAAATTGATGTTTTGAGCTGCAATTCCCCATAATTTGGGTCTGCTGACAGTAACAGTCTACAATCATCCAAAACTAAACTGGTTTCTACTATTACACCAGGTTAATGTGGCATAGGAATTACTATTTTAAGCAGTTGTTTTCTTAATTTACATATTGCGACCTAGAATGAACCAAATTTAGATTTTTTAAGTCAAGCACCAAGAGAAGAGGAACAGAGACCACGGGAGAAAAAAAGTATAAAGAACTTTGTAAAAAGAAAAATACAAACTGCTCTGTAAATTTTGTCAAAAATCATCCCTAATGTTGTGACACTACAATGGCAATAATAAAACAACAAAATAATACTACTAATAATACTAATAATACGGCTTACCCAAAAGTAGTCCTTTAAATGAAGGTTTTTCATAACTGAAAAAACGGAACGGCAGGAGCACAGATATTTCCGCAGTGTTGCTGAGCACTGAGTGCGACAGTGCGGGCAGGGAACTGATGAACTGTGCGCTCTGTGTGTCTGTCTGTCTGTCTGTCTGTGTGTGTGTGTGTGTGTGTGAGAGAGAGAGAGAGAGAGAGAGAGAGAGGAGGTGTCTTTTTTTCCTAGATTGCAGTGGTGATCGACACTTGGGCAAACTGCCGTCACTCGAGTGCAGTTTCAAGGAAATAGGCCACTATTTACTGACTGACGCCTTGACCTCAAGTCATCAAGTCACACCCTCCGTGAAACCACAGTGTGTGTGTGTGTGTGTGTGTGTGTGTGTGTGTGTGTGTGTGTGTGTGTATCTGTGTGTCTGTCTGGTGCAGTCTAAGCTCATCCAGGCATACAAAATGACCCCTCAGACGTCTAAGGAGGAGCTGATCATCTTTATCACCGCCTA
>OMLB01018588.1:0-20103 GCA_900302555.1 Myripristis jacobus | reverse complement strand
GGAGCCACTATAAAAGCCTGCATTGCTATCAATAGTTCAAACCTGTTCCCTCTTGTCAAGCCAGCAATACAGAGCTATATCAACAACCGGCAAAGGACTTGTGCCTGAGAAAGCAACCGAACTTCGAAAGCCGTCTTCTCTTCTGTTTCAGACAGATAAAGCATTTGTTCTAAAAATGACCGGCCCCGGTGAGTAACTTCACAGATTTGATTGACCATATCCAATGTTTAAAGCTGTTTAACCTTTTGTTAAGTGTGTGTATTCAGCCTATAGACTCTTACATGGACGTTAATCTTCTGTTTTCAGAGCCCACTGCCACAGTTACGCACTGCGCACACGAGCTGCGTAAAGTTGGAGACGCGCTTGACTGGAGATACAAACTACTGGAAATACTGACCAAGAACTACAAAAATGTCATTAAAGTCAAATGAGACTTTATGTCAGACTGCATGTCAAGAGAAATTGGATAATGCTGTACAAAGAGGCATTCAAAGATGCAGCAGGGGGTTCTTGGAACTGGTCGCTTCACTGGTGGCAAATTCTGGACATGTCCTGATCCAGAGGACAAGTTGCTGGAGGTATACCGTGGACTGCTGTCATATAAAGGATGGAGCCCTGCGTTGAAGCCCAAAGCTGTGAGATGCTGTTGATCCGCTGATCCAGATCCATGGGGGAAATCCACCAGGGACAAGCATCTGAATGGAAATTAGGCCCATCTGTTGGAGACGCTGATATTGTTCTTTTCCAAAATGGACAAACATATGGACATACAGCATGCTATACAGAAACAATGGTACCTAAATCTTTCTTGATTAACCATTTAGACTGAGATGTGAAAATTGTATGTCTTATTCTGTGCATTCCCTTGACTGGGCAGTGGTAGCTGGAAATATATAGTTGCAATTAAAAGATGTGCTTTAAGTAAATCCAGTATCTGGTGATATGTGTCCCATAGTGGCTTATTATTGGTTGCTAAAGTAAAGAAGCAATGAACCAGATATACTGCACATACAACAGACTATGCACGTTATTTATACATATTTAAAAGACAGAGTACATTCAATAAGCTGAAGAAGTGCAAACTAACATTCAACGTGAACGGAGTGAATCCATAATGGAATAAGAACGACCACAGCAAAACAGTGCTAAATTCAGGCACTTAAAGGATCCATACTTTATTTTGTTGTAATACAAAAGCATACAGAATTATAGAGAATAGGAGAGAAGATCCCTTTCATTGAATTTCATTTCATCGTACACATATAATGACTAATAATTACATACAAGCCTTTCCTTTGTAGCTACATCCACAAGTCCCACAGCCCTCCACCAATAGCATGCATGATCTCTGTAAACAGCTTCTTCATACCTACAGGCATTTTGAAGGCAGAAAAAAAGGACAGAACTACAGTATGGTGATAGGTGATAGGTGACTTCATACACAGATCACGCCATTCAAACCAAAGAACAACTCTTACAATGGAAATTGTACATTGAAAAAGTTTTTCCCAGGCCCACTTTTAGGTATGTCACGAGATAATCATTCTGCCAGCGGACTGTATGTTTTTGAATGTTTTCAGTCTTGAACATAAATTCATCTGAGGGCTATGCAACTCTTTCAAAACCTGCACTGAAAAAGTGTCAGTACAACATGCCTGCATGAGTCCATTAGAAATAACACCCAAATATGACAAAAAATACAAAATGAGGGTTATAGTGTGAGAGGGAAGCTTGAGTATTTCTAGAACTAATAACAGCCCATTTAGCAAAATTTAGCATGGCTGTATTAACAATCATTAACTATGGGCCTTCATCACAAATCTGGTGTACGCTATATGCACGGACATTTTGAGCTTCACTTGTATAAACTAGATCACTGTTAACGGTTTGTGCATCTTTATGTCTCACATTGAGAAAATGTGAATAGTAGATTTCTTAGAAGGAAGGATTTTACAGTAACTGTAAAGATAAACAGGCATACAGATATTGTGATATTTCAAAATTATACCACGACTGCTAAACTTCATAATTTTCAATCTCATTTTAACAAGTAGGTTATTCAAGCCAAAGAAATACCCCCGAAAAAAATGTTGTCGTAACTACAGGGCTACTAACTGTGCAAAGTATCTGATAAATGGCAGGCTACTCAAGCGTCTATTAGCAACGTAAAACAGTAATGGAAGACCAGTCACATCCCATAAAACACAGAACAGACCCTTGCAAAAATGACAAACTAAGAAGATATCAAGAGTACTGTTGCACTCAAGTTTTAAGTTCTTCTTTTAGGCCACTGTAAATTAAGGCCAAACTGTCCTGCCCTTCAATTATGCAGGGCCTGAACTTTAGCTGTGACTTGGATCCTCTCTGGCCTCAAAATGCAATGGGAGGGAGTGAGGGGAAAAAATTCGGAGGAAAACATACAGGGAATGAATAAGAGGCATTCACGCAAAGTCTGTTTGAGGAGTGAACCTTAGCATGCACTCCCAACACAACTGGGAATGAACAGGTGGAAGCAGGAGACCTGCGTGAATGCCAGGAGTACAAACTGCCATGTAACTTGCTATTCTTTATCTTTGCATAAGCATGTGGGCAGAGTATGGAGAACAGGCCAGGAGCTGATTCTGTTCAGATCTTAAACATTAAGAAGAGATGTTATTTCCTCAAAATAGAAGCCACTTGCACCCAGTAAAATCTTCATTTTCATCACTGCCACTGTTGCCACCTTTGTTGTCCTTCACTGTCATCTAACATGAGGAACAGACACCCGTCTGTTAGTAGTGTCAGAGTTGATCAGAATCTCCAGTCTCCCAGTGGCAGGTAATACACCTCACTGGGTGAGAGCAGCCAGTCATTTGTCATTGAAGGATTCCAAACTTTACTTGGTGAAGCCCGCCACCAATAAGATTGCTTTGGGTTAACAAGGTCTACCACCAAAATGTCATCTGGAATAGGTGTACAACCAGGCGCCCCAACCACACAGATTGTCTCATTAATTGAAGTCTTTCAACCAATTAAATAACACAGACCATAGCCAGATCTTCCAGTCCAACCAATCAGCTGTTTTCATTTAGTGAATGCAGCCACCACAGCCCACATCAGTTCATTAGCATTGGGCTTTGTGCTCTCTTTCTCCGGCTCCAGCTCCAACAGAGTGTGGACCCTCTTCATGCCCAGGTCATACTGCTCATCCTGGAGGGGGGCGAAGGCATTCTCGAGAACGTCAGATGAGTGGGCCAGAAGGATTAGTGCCAGAACCCGCTTGTCCATGCGGTGTGGGTCGTTGACCCACTTCTCCAAAACAGAATCCTGGACCTTCTTGACGAGTCGCTGTATGCAATATACAGAAGTTAGACAAATTATATCTAACCCCACAAACCGCCCACCTTCTCTAACTGCTAATGCACTTCCACTCCTCTATCCTGACCTTAATAGTGAGAGAGCAAGAAAAAGAGCCAACTGTGCTGTTACAAATGAGCATGTGACTTTTAACAGATAAAAATGCATTTAATGTCTTTTGTATGGAAATAAGCCACATTGTTATGACTACCTAACTAGCCAACTTTAGCTCACTAGAGATATTCACTATCTTTCACAAAATAAGAGCAGACTTTTAAGTTGACCTCGACGCTAAGACTGATAACCAGTGATTATGGGCTTGCGATGTTATTCTGCTTGTCATAATGCTAGACCCAAAGTGGATAAAAATAATGTTCAGCTATGAACTAAAATAAAGGTTAAAATAACTGGTTCCCTCCTTCCTCATTTCACAGTGTACCTCACCTGTTTAATGGAGCTGTTTGTGAGCGGATGCGTGGTCATGTCGAAAAGTAGGAAGTTCTGCTTCTCTGTTGTGAGGACACCTTTCTCTACCAGGTTCTTAGCGAGACGTTCTCTCACATTTCTCAGCTGATAGTGCAGCTTCAGGGGGTTCCATGTCTCTCCTAAAAGGGAACAGAAAATAAGATGCACTTATTGACATCTAAGGCTGACCCAATTGCCATTTTACAGGCTGTGAACTGATAGATTGTGGTTAAAGTAGTCATCCTTATAATATTCCCACAACATCATTACTGAAGTATTCGATCAAAGATACTGTGATATCACCTAGTGGAGTGACATATCAAACCTGCTTGAAGTGACTGTCCATAACAATGGCATGTCATCAACAACAGTCACGACTCAGAAATATCAAACCACAGAATGGCAACCAATCTGAAATGAGCACTCCACAGAGCCATGCATTAAAACTAATTCTGGTAGCAGGGAAGCATTAGCAGGAAACATTAACGTTACTGTATCGTCCTTTGTTGTTCATTAGAGCCTACTTTTCCAGCTTGAGAGGGCAGCGCCGATGCTCCTACTTTTATGCTGAAGCCTTAGATTTTTTTCTTTCATCTTTTTCATGCGTTTATAGTCAATGGTTTCAGGTTCTCCCATTGTGTCTGCCTGTAAGGTATAACTAATCCTCCGTTCTTGATTTTCTTTCTCATCTATCTCCCAATGTATCAAAAACCCCACTAGCCAGCCAACAATGCAATAAACAAAGTATAGTAAAAACCTGTAGTTGTAACACACACCCCTGTAGTATATATAATGGACAGGTGGTGGTGGTGGTAATACCCTTGTAAGAAGGTTAATCCAAATAAGATCTAAACATAGTGGTGAACATGGCAGCCTCCTGTGGGCTGACCTGCTCGATGCAGGATGAAATATCTTGTTCTATGCCTGCAAAACAGTCTGAATCAATGGGCCGGATGCAGCAACAGTCACATAAATTTCTCTTATATATTCTCTTATTTTTCTGTTAAGAGAAAATAAGAGAGGTCAACTCCAAATGCACCTAACTGTCTTATCCATTCAAACCTGCTGTTACCAAGGAGCCCTGAATGACAAATCCCACCTGTTGGTGAAATGGAGGTGTGTGTTTGAGCATTAGATAACACCCCTAAACACTATATAAGGGCAGCCATTGTGCTGTGTGCCTACTATGAAATGAACTTACAAAAAAAGGGGAAGAAAAGAATAATGATTTTTCTAGAGCACAAGTATTGGACATACAAGAAAGTCAAAAAGGCAACAATGGCAAAAAAATCTGAGTTGCTGTGAATCTTATCTCTGAAGAGGGATGTACAGCTGCTGGAATGAAATGGTTCAGTATTAAATTGCAGGCCAAACTAGAAATACCACCTTGCGGTTGTATGCTTCCATTATCCGGCCAAGCTGCAGTTTACAGCCATGTCTGTCCAGGCTCATAACATTTGTAGTGAGGACTTCCATTGATTCTAGTGAATAATTATCAGTGAGAAACACGCTGTCTTCACTGAAAGACTGTTTTTACAAGGGATTAATAGACAGATTTATTACACATTTCAACAATAATCATCTGAATCTCAATATCAGCAAAACCAACAAGCGTGTGGTGGGCTACCAGAGGAACAGGAAGCCCCCTGGGTGTCATACAAGGATTGGAAAAGATGAGTTATGGCAATGAATAACGGCCAGAAAAGTGTTTTTGCATAACATTATAATGGCACAGTTAAGATGACCTTTGACAGTGTGGAGATAAACTGTCATGACTTCATCATTTTATCCTGTTAGACATTTGTGTGAAACTATCATAAACAGCATCTGGACTCTTGAGTTACTTTGTGCCAAATTTGATTGAAAGAAATTCCCTCAGGGGGTTCCTGACATATCATGTTCATGAGAACGGGACGGACGGGCAACCTGAAAAGATAATGCCTCAGCCACAGCTATTGCCAACACGGAGGAAGAACAAGGCTCTGCCCAAGCCGGGCACGCCACAGTGACAACTACAGGAGGACAGGAGTTTCTGAAGCTCCAACACCGGCAAGGATGCAATTCTACTGCATAAACACGCTAAAATTCATTTATGCAGTTTTGTAACTATTTTTAATACCGACTTTGTTGCTAATATTTCAACAAACTCTCAAATGTCTGCATTCAAATAGTCTTATTTCAATAATCAAACCCTAATAATTGCTCTGAAACATACAATAATCTAAAAGTGATTGTGCATTTGATATTCCTGTAATGCATTTTTTATGTTGTTCAGTTTTGCAACTTATATTCCCATCTGCTGGAGAAGCGATTTGTGCACAGTCGTATGTTTTCTTATCTTGCTAAGAGTACTCTTGACCACTTGAAGAATTTTCTCTTTATGAACAGAAAAGCAAAAATAAGACATCAGCGGTGAATCCCAGAAATCAGTGGGTGGCTAACATAATAAGAACAAATCGTGGATAAGAACAGAATTAAGAAGATATTTCTAAGTCTATTGCTTCTTGCATCTGGCCCATTATCTCATGTGAGTGTACATTTATAAAGATGTATCTGAAAAAATAAATATTGATTCTAATATATTTAATGTTTTGGTCTAGAAATGATTGGTTGCACCTTATTAAGGGATCACAACCGAATCTTCAGACTGAAGTGCATGTAATTTCTGCAGTTTAGAGTACATCCAGTGATTCGACACTTAGTATGTAGTCTGGTGGATTTTTGTTCTCCAACACTGTGCGATGATTGATCCACATTGTCGTGTGCCTGTGGGAAGCCAATGTCTAGTTGCACTCCCTTAATTGACACTGAACCTTCGTTATTCTAATTAGAGAGGTCCGTCCTAATGATGTGCAACATCCAGCACGAGCTTTGAAAATGAATACCTGTGAGCCACATTTCAATCAAATGAAACAATGAGGAAACTGTGACAATGGACTCTGTATGTTTTAAGTTTGGTCAACAGACAGCAGACACGGTAGGCTATCTCACCGCTGAGAAGCTCGATCCAGCTCTGGACAGTCTCTGGAGGCTGGGTCTCTTTAATGTGCTTCAGAGCCTCATCCAGCAGCATGTCTCCCGTCGGGGCATCTGACTTACAGATCACCTGTGCAAATAAGAGAGACAAGCACATCTCAGAAGGACACACACCTAAGGCATGGTCAGGGCTGGGTGATACATCGACATTATCTTGACACTGTAATACGAGACTTAATATCATCTGGGATTCTTGGTATTGTGATATAGTATCGTAGTTTGGTGGTCCTGAACGCTGCACTGAAGTTTTCATTCTGTTCATCTCACTTCAGTCATTTTTATTGCAGCAAAATGGGATTGTCAAGCAGACAGACTGACCCACTCTGTCATAAAGAAGCTGTCATAAATGTTGCACTGATTCTTGGTAATACAATGTACTTGGCGTCTGTGTATCGCTACAATATAGCCACACAAAACACTGCAAGACTGTGCTGTATTGATTTTTTCCCCATCCCTACTATTTTGGTGATACTATAGATCCCTAGAGAAGAAATTCATTTTTTTTCTTAAGCCCTTTCAGCCTGACACCAGTAGGCATTTGGTGTCTTGCTCGAGGGCTCATCAGCAGAAGCTGAACTGAGCCTGCAGGCTTGAGCCCAGGCCTTTCAGGTCCTTCTTTCAGCAACACTTACACGGCCAGATTCCTCACCTTCCTTGTGAGCAGGCTCTTTCTCCTCATCCCACAGGCCTCTAGCTGCAGCCTCCCTCTCAGGGCCAGCTCTATGAGCATACACCCTCGAAGCCCGGAAGAAATACAGTCATTCCAGAAGGACGTGTAGCCCTGCGAGGAGGAAAGATCAATAAAGGTGTACTGCTGCTTAGCTGACGTGTTAGCTGTTAGGCGGCTTTGTGTGACACTTCCAGGTCGACCGTCCACAGTCATGCTGCTGCTGGCAAGTTGTCAAAAAAAAAAAAAAAAAAAACATAAAAAGGAGCTAACCAGTTAACATTAAATAATTGCCATAACCATGACTAATTCCTCTTACTTGTGGGCTAATTCTGACGCACTTGTGCTGTGGGCTGCTAGCAATATCCAACTTGAATGGTATGATAATTGCTGGAAATGCGCAGTTACGGCACAATTAAAACATGCGATTAGGAAGTCGTTAGCTTGGCTGACATTAGCTGACATCATACTAAAAAAACAATGCAGTTCATGCCAAATGACAGGTCAAACGTAGCAAACGTCAGATGGCTGTAACTTCAAAAGGGTGAATTCAAGTTAGCTTTGTTGACGTCTGCAAACACGGATGTTACGGAACTAACAGGCGAGCTAACGTCATCTGTTGGCCAGCCTGAAGTTACTAATGTAAAGTAATGTTACCAACAAAACAGTTCACACCTCTCGGTCCTTTAGACCCAAAAGCAACACTTCCTCCATCAGGGTGAGTCTAGTTTCTTTGGAGTCCCCTTTGTCGTCCTCTTCCTCGTCTCCGCGACGCGCTTCGTCTTCCTCCCCGCTGGAGCCTCGCTCCTTGTCGGCGGCGGCGTTGCGAGTGGCCTCGGTCCGTCGCTGGACAAGGCCCGATGTTCTCTGTGTCAGAGTAGTCATGACTTCTGCCCACGATCAAACCCGATCAAAGTGCGACCCTCGAGCTGTCAGCAAGGCACGGCACATGCAACTCGAAATGTCAGCCGAAATCTCGCAATCTTACAAATAAGTCAGCTGTTCTGCGTTAGCCTGCTCGGCTCAAGAATCCCTGCTTCGACTCTGCCCACTTCCTGATCCAACATGGAGGCGGCGAGTTACGTCAAATCTCAATTATCCGCATCTTCCCGGTGATGCTTTCAGGTGCTCTTGGAAATATCAAAATTGACCAACGAGTTTGACGGCAGAACAGGTGATAAACGCGACTCGAAAAGTGGGGCCCCCTCCTTGCCCATGTCACACCCCATCTGTAGCATCAATTTGCCATTGGACTGCCTCCGTTTTATTGAAACTGATAAGACGATGCTGAATTGTCCGAAGTCTGTATTTTATTCAGAAAAGTAAAACGATAAGCCTAAGTTGTTTCTTTTCCGAGGTTGTATTTCAAAGTATTTCAATCATGTAATATGCATATCGTGCCACAAGGTGGCAGGCTGAGGGTAGGAAATAGGAGCTCGTCCACCTCACGGAGTCCTTCCAAACCGCCAAAAATTAGATTACGCCCTCCGATCAAACTCCCCTCCCTCTCCCTGGGCTTGGAGAGGGCGCAGAAGCTGCAGGAGGAAGCGGCCGCTGGAAGCTCCTCGGGAATGACATCCTCTTCTTTTTCTGTGTCACTGTGTTTACTGTGTTTCGTTGTTCGACGTTTCGTCTGTGTCTCTCGCAGGTAAAGTGAGGATTGGCCAGAGACATAAACAGAATACACACCCCACCTTTCCCGGAAATTCTGGGAGTCTCCCGCATTTTGAAAACAAACAAACAAACAAACAAACAAACAAACAAACAAACAAAATCAAATCAAATCAAATCTCATGCTGATTCGTCATTCCTTTGTCAATACACTGGCTGGACCAATCACGTCGCGCGGAGGGCGGGCTTCATAGTTATACCTCTTTAAGTAACTGCAGGTACACACAGGTGATGCACACATGAAGGAGATGAGTCCTCAAGAAGATAAGTAAATAAACTCTCTCTCTCTCTCTCTCTCGATATATATATATATATATGTAGCCTATGTGTGTGTGTGTGTGTGTGTGTGTGTGTGTACATTTATATATATATAGAGAGAGAGAGAGAGACAGAGAGAGATCGATAGACAGACAGACAGACAGACAGACAGACAGACAGACAGACAGACAGATCAATAGATCATACAAAGAAGTTCATCAGTGCAGAATAATGCCAGTTTTGTTTTGCTCAGAGCAGTGTGCAACAGAGACGTCTCAGTTCCATGTGGAGGTTTAATGATTGTAAAACACACTGAGGTCTGAGGTGAGTGTAGCAGGTCTCATGACATGCCTGCACCAGCAGTACTAATTGTTAAACTAGCTAAGCTGGGGGCAGTAATATTTGTGTACACAACATAAAGACAATATCAGAAGATACCATAAAACTATCAACGATAAAACAGCCAAGAAGTGATTTACCTAAAGTGCACCAGAAATGGTAAGAGCAGAGATGACCATGAGACATAAACCATAGAGACAGAGCACAGAGACATCAACTCTCCATTCATTGCTATTACTAGCAGGGCAATAACTGCCAGCTAATTTTGGTAGACTTCCTGACATAGCAGGATTATTCTTTTTATGAGCAATACCTGTAAGGTAAGAGAGAAGAAACAATTAAAAAGGTTGCATAAAATATGATTGGTGGCTGGCCACCAGTCACTGGGCTCTGAAATCTGTTTTTCTAGGGTGGGGTGTCTGTCTGTCTGTCTGCCAAGGCTGCTTGCCTTCAACCCTTTCCTGCCTGCCAAACTCAGTAAAATCTTCAATTTTACTCATTATAATCATCCATCTCTGTCTGAGTCTGTACTTGAGTCCCTCTTGATTTGTGACACTGAATCTACTGGACTAGACAGTGCATGACATTGGGAATGTGTCACTTTTCTCCTACATAAAAGAAAACCACAGTATCATAACTACATACAGGCACAAATGGGACAAAGATAAAAGGCAAGGGGATACTGTGAGGCATACAATGCATAGCTGGACTGCATATTTCTAAATAACTAACATAACTAACTTGGCTTTATATCATACTGTGCATTCAGGCTGCATGGTAAATAGTATGATTACAGCTGCAGACAGGTATGCTAAGTTTCTACTTTGGAACAGTCGCGCACGGGATTGTTGCAGTGAGTTAATTAGTTTAATGTAACTAATTTAATTACATAATAGACAGACCTGCCTGAGGAGTAGTTCCTGTCTGAGCAGGGAGGCTAAATTTGGAGTGATATGGTCCCTTCAGTAGTCTGGCAGCAGCATTTTGTAAAATCTGAAGATAAACAGATTTTTGGCTACAACAGGAGTAAAGTGAGCTGTAGTAATTGAATCAAAAGGGTTTAAAAGCATGAATGATTTTATCCAGATGACTTATGGACAAAAATACTTTGACTTTAGAGATATTCCTCAGCTGAAAAGGAGGACAGTATAAGCCTCACTGGTGACGTCATGAATGTTCACGGCGATGCGTGGTATTTCGACGTATCTGCTTTCCACAGAAGTTACTAGGAGAGAACGGTGTATCATCACCTGCATGCAAAATGGGACATTGGCGTATGCACTGCATGCAATTCGAAAGAGTAATGTCATGTCATTTGAAGGCAGATTGATGAGATTGTGTTTGAAACATGGCCTAGATGGCCTCTGATAACATGATGGAAGTTATATGTGTGGTTTTGTGAAAAAAAAGAGACTCAGAGGTCCTCAAGTGATATCTACTGATATGTTTATTTTTATTTATTTATTTTTTTTTTTTGAAAAGCCAGCACTAACTGGAAAGCTTCAAAAGATTTATCTGAATTTCTAAATGAGCCTTCTCATGTTTCTCAACTCTTCCACTTAAATCAAAATTGAACTTTGAACTATTAAATTGAACTGGGTTGTACAATTACCTGAGCATGATATGAGTCCACATGATGCTGAAATAATCCTTATTAGTTGCTCCATGCTCCCCTGGGCTGCTAATCCGGAATACTGGCCTATACAAAGACTAGTACTGGTGTGTCAGCTGTCCACTCACTGTCCCTCTGTGCAGCAAAACAGACCCCAAAATAACACTGTCAGTGCTTAACATCAACAAAGTGGCTTATGCTAATATATAAACACAGCAAATCCCAGTACCCATTTTGTTTGGGGAAATTATTTTCTTTTTTGAATATCAAAGTAGATCCGGCTGATAGTGTCTGAAACTTCCATGTGCGAGGAAGAAACAGATAGTACCTGATAGTGCTTTCACAAACTATAATTACACAGAAAATTGGGTACCGGGGCTTCTTGTTTTTTATACTTGTATAATCCGCTTTTTTAGGATTGATTTATGTGCTAAAAGTGCTATTTTGGGACTGGTTTTGGCATGTTATGGAGGGAAAAGGAAAGATAGAAATACAGCATTGTAGACTAGCAGCCCAGGGGAGCACAGAGCAGCTAATGAGGAAATTTCACCGCCATGTGGACTCGCATCACTCCCTGGTAACTGTACAACCCAAAGTCTACCAAAGTTCAATTTTGTTTTAAGACAGCCGCAATGCCCGTTTTCCAAATAATTCCTGCTGATGTTATCTTTTCCGTTATCCTTCAACTACAACAGAGACGTCCTCTTCACCAAGTCCTAAAAAAATCCTTGGAGAGATCATTCCCCCAGAAGGTTGGAAATATGCTCAGTGTAAACAACACCCCCCAGCACCATAACAGCCTAGAGAGTCAACCAACGCTCTGACCATATAGGTAGCATATTTGCACACAGTCCAAGATGACAAGATACACAAGGCCTATACTGGGGAGAGTCTATTAGCAAATGTGCTCCTGCTGACTCCTGTGTTCAGATTACATAAAAAGCAAACTGACTATTGTGTTGCAAGGTGCAATCATTTATTTAACTCTAGTCGTGCTGTTTTTTAGCATAAAAATGATTTGTGGTTGCTGAGCATTTTTGGGGCAGTCTTTATTTTCAGTGAACATGACACGCTATGGATAGACTTTGTTTGTTTGCCTGAGCGGACAAGAATAGTTCTCAAGTAAACAAATTCTAATTAATACATTCCATTCACATGTTTATGGTGGAAAAAAAAAACTGGTAAATAAACCAAAGTTAGATTTGTATCAACTGAAAGCAGTCGCCTTTTGAAATGTGAATATTGGACTTGATTTTTTCCAAAAGTAAATGATGATCTATGAGCTCGTCAGCTCCTACCCAAACCCACTGACACTATTAATAGACTTTCAGGTCCCTGAGAAGCCTGCCAGAGATCTATGGTTCCTGCCTGAGAATCTCCAGTGTTTCAAATGGCCCGAAGAAACATCTGTATTTTTCACTTTGCACATTTTTGTTCACTGAACCTGGAGTCCTAGTCTTGACAAGAAGGCTAAATCACTCCCCGGGGCTTTAAAGAAGGCCACACTCAGGCCCATATTGGAGCCATTTCCTGTCTCTGGAGTGGGCAAAGGGTTGACCCTTAGTGCCCCCTCTGTATAAATGCACAAGCACACTCTCACATGCACGTACACACACACACGGACACACACACACATATATGCACATACACTTTTAAGACGATGCTCCCACAGAGAGAAATAGGGGAGTCATTTACCGCAGCATAGCAGTAAGTGAATAACAGAATCTCTCAATAGCCCACTACACTGTACCTCATCGGTGAATAATGGCTGAGAAAATATAATTATTTTTAACAGCTTGTGATATTCGAAAACCCTTGTGAATAGTCAAAGGGTGAGAAAAAGCAGGTCCACAATTTTGGGATTATACAGTGGGCTGCAGAATGGAGATCCTTCCAATTTTCTAGCCGGTTGAGACGAGGTGGCATAACTAGATGAAAATGATAGGAGAATAAATGGTTGCATCTGTGGATTTCTGCAGGGTGTTTAGCTGACATTGTTTCTTTGTCTTGGGTGGGTGTGATGTTGAGCAGAGTGTGAAACAGAAGCTTGGTGGCTCTTCCTCTGTGGAGTGAAACATGGTGCTGTTATTGCAGGGTCCAAGGACATGAGTGGTCCTCGCTCATGTGCCAGGTGGGACAAATTTGAATTTTTCTCCTCAGCGATGATAATGTTATGTAATTGTGTGCATTCTTTGTTTCTTGTCCTCATTTCTTTTTTGTTGTGTGCTGTTATAAATGGTGCTCCTGCTGATGCACAAATGTAGTATTAGTATTATTATTAGTGTTATCAATGAGTCAATCAATCAAATCAGGCTTTGCCAAGTAGGGGATAAGCCAGGGAGTGAGAGCGAGAAAGTGAAAGAGAGAGATTGATGTAGTCAAAGACAGAAAGCAGTGAAGCAGTATCAGATTTACACATCTACTCGAAACCTGCACAATGACAGGAAGTGCAACTCCTTTGTCCCCATTCAGAGTGGCCTAAATAATGACAATAACAGTGATGCAATGCATCAGTGTGATGCTATTGAATATTTAACCAAGGTGCTTGAGAGTAATTTGATTTACACTGGATGCTTAGGTGAGACTGCTGAAAGCCTTGTAATACGCAGATGGACTGAGGATTTCTTGTCATCATGCAGATATTTTATTGCACAAATTAGACTGAATGAAATCAGTGCTCTTCATCTCCACACTTAAACTAAGGGGATCTTGCTTTCTCAAGTTGAAATTCAGGTATTTACTATCTTGGGCTAATCTTATAGATAATCTTATATTAAATAAAGTTTTTAGCATTTAAATGTTGCAAAGTGTTGTCACTTTTTTATGGCGTATGGATGTTTTGAGTGTGCAGGATATCTTATTGTCGAGCAGTTGATCTTAATACGATCCAAAATTGAAAATGTTCTTGTATTTAGCTGCCAAACTTCAAAAAAATGTGATCCTCCCTTTCCTCCCTTCTTCCCTGTAGAATTTTGCAGGAAGCATTTAACAATGGAACCCCACAGCCTCCAGAGCCTTCTGAAACCCAGCTGTGTGAAACCCTGTACACACACACACACATACAAGTAACACGCACACAATTGTGAACATAGAAATAAACACACATGCACAAAAACACGTGCATATAGAAAGTGAACGGGCAGCTTCTCATTCTCATAAATACTGAGTTCAACGTTCCATTGTTCACGCAATAAAACTGACCCGACCGTAGACCGTTTTGACCCAGTTATGAGATTAGCATGTAGAATAGAGCAGAAACAGCTGATGAACTATAGCAGCCTTCAAAGATTTTTTTTTGTAGTTGTTGCAACTATGGCTCAAAGTTTTCCTGAATGAAAGCAAAGCGAAAGTGTCCTCAAGCGTTAGAAATATCCCGGTCCACTGCAAAGTCAGCCAGTGCTGATGCGTAATCCCCACCGGGAGCCTTCTTGTGCTGCCCTGGTCAGAGGCCAACCGATGTTAAGCCAAAACACCAAGATTTGAGGTTGGACATGTCACGTCAAAGTGAACCTGATGAGGGAGCATGGAGCCCTTATGATCTTAATCATCATCTAGTTACACGAGGAGAGGTAGCCTGAAGAGGGGTTAAACACGTATGTGCACACACGCATACACACGCATACACACACAATATTCCCAGTGAGCACAGCATATACCAGAGGAGATGTGACCCCCTGAACTGGAGCATTTGGGCCCCTTCATGCCTCTGAATTCATATCCACCACAGTCGACCTGTCAAAATCATCCAAACACAATCAGTAAACTTGGCAAACTCAGTGGTAAACTAGTCTGTTCACATTGGTTTGTTTGAGATGCATTTTGGATTAAATACTAGTTGAAACAATAAAGAAACTATTCAAAACTCTAATGTCTATCCTTGTATGGCTGTAAGTTGGTTGCCCTATTGCCAAAGATCCTAAATGGAAAGTGAGAGTATAATATAGATATACATTTCAATCTAGAATAGTAAAGTAATAGTAGTAAAGTAAGTGACAGTAAAAGTAGAGCTGTTTTCTTTCAGGTTTGGATAAATGGTTACAGTAGAGGTTCAGTGCTATGAACCAGGGCTGTATTTTGGTGCTAAAAAGCTTTGTGTTGCATGCTGTTTTTCCAACACACTGGATGCTGTCAGCTGAAAATGGTACAGGCAAATTTGGAAAATTTCGCCATGCCTTATTTGTGTGGTCTTTCTGCTCTCTAATGGAGCTGTTATGCAACCTGCGAAATTCTGAAACACTGTTTTGGAAATCATTATAACACAAAGATGATGGGTGCAGTACAATCAGCTACTGTAAACTCGTTGGCGACACACATAAAGCTCGGCAATTCAGGGTTTGAAGTGGGATTTCATAAGCCCACTTTGCGATGCTTATGAGACCGTGCGTGACTCTGACTCACAGAAAAACGTCTCTGTATTCAGTGGCCAAGCATGTATGGATTTTTATTGCTCTAAAATGTGAACATAGCTTTAGGGGGATCTGCCTTGGTGGTCAGCAGTGTGCTACTCTGACCCACTCCTTTCTCCTCCTCCTCTCTCTCCTTTTTTTTTTTTTTTTTTTTTTTTTTTTTTAAGACTAAGACCTCCATGCTGTCATGTCAGATGTCATGCCAAGGAATCACAAGCCCTAAACAGCTCCTCCAGCAGAATACGATATCCTCCAATCACAATAACTGTCTGAAATGCTGGTGCCACATGTTGGACACAACCGTACGTGCGTGTGTGTGTGTGTGTGTCTGTTCATGAGAGTGCATACATGTCTGGTGAAAAAGAAGGAACATTATAGTAGTTAATTTCCTCAATTCCTCAACTCTTACAGTACAAATGGCTACACATAAGATTTTGAAGGGAAAATTGGTGTGAAACTGCACCAGGGTGATTTATTGCATTACAGCTTTGAAATGTGAAAAAGATCGTCTGCACCCTGGAGTTGGCTCGTAAACAATCTGTTCAAGGAAACCAATTTAATGTATACTGATGTCATGGTCTGGGGACAGATTCTGATAGAATTCACATGCGCATTTATTATGCGCTCATATTGGCTTCCAACTTTTGACCCTGCTGCTAGAACAATGCTGTTTACTCTTGTCAAGACTCATTACAGAGGATGCAGGAAGAAAAGAAAGAGGACTTGATTTTGTTTTTGTTTTTGTTTTTTTTCAAACAGCTGTACCTCTCAATTTCTGCACCCATTTTCTTCAAGTGCTGGCACATTATTTGATGCTAACTGCAGTGTATTGATTTATGTGATTTTCAATTGGAAAGTTGTGTGGCCAGAGAGTTTAACTATACAAAGGCATGTTACTGCCTTTCAGTGTTGAGCATTACTACTGATCAGAAAAGAGGGGTTCTCCATACCAGTGCTGTAATGGAGGGCAGAGGTGCCTAGTTTGTCTGTGGGAGACGGAGAGCCAGTGGCCAGGCTGTAACCCTAACTCTGAGTCAGTGTTGACAAAGTCAAAGGGTCGAGACCCAGTGATGGCCCTTTGAAGAGTGAGGCAGAGCTCCGGGCCCTGTCAGGAGGACATTGCGGGGGAGACGGAGCCCCAAGAGGGAGGAGACTGAAGAGACCTCTAATTGCTGTCCATATGTCCAGCTGTTGTTTTCACCTACCTTGGGGATTGGGAGATGACCTTGAAGACGGTGTGCAAATTTAGACGGACCCGCCCTTACATGGAATTAAGAGCCGAGGACTCACTAGCTTAGCCACTTTTACAGCATTCATTGGCTTGTTAGGCCGGGGCGAATGCCATGTTCTTATGGTGTCGAGGGTTTGTTTCCAGCCAATGAACTGTATCAACAGCCATTTTCTACCTCTTTTTTGTCTTTTATGTTACCTTCTATGGCCCTGGTCTCGAAAAATTATGTTTATGTGTCAGCGCTATAGTTGATGATGAGTGTTGCCAGTATTTAAATATTTTAAATTAAGTTTTAGATAAAATAAGGATTTTCACAATAGGTGTGGATGAAGCCGTGTTCTCTGCAAGAGCACAGTGCTGAGTTTCATGGGCAGCGTACCATAACCTGTAATTGGCTGAGATAAGGCTATATCTAATAACCAGGAAATAAAGCACAGCTACACTTATCACACTGGTTGCCATCTGCTTTTTCCTATAAGGCATTTCCTGTTTGTTGCTGTCTGTCTCCGTTTCTCAAGCATATGTTGCAAGCACATTTTCAGAATGAAAGAAAAGACAATAAACAGTGGAACAAGAGAGAGAGACAGAGAGAGAGAGAGAACATGAAACAGAGAATGGCTAAACTCCAGATATTTATATTTGATCTAAATATCTCCGTCTGGTTAATGTTAAAGTTGAGGACAGTCATAGCTGTTCTCATCAAACTGGAATCAGTAGGGATGGCTCTGCTTTGTTTCACACTGGGCTGACAGAGGACTTGAATTCTCTCTAAAGTGCATCCCCAGTGGTATTGCAAGGGCATGCCAGCGGCACCACAACCACTTCCACCAGCGAATGAGCTCCATAGTCATGCAACATAACCCAATAGTAGCGGTCTTTTCTCACACATTCATCGACTTCACAAAGATGGAGTCACTTCTTACACAGCATCTTCATGTAGCATGGAGTTGCTGTGTTAGCAGGCCTGTGGCAACTGTAACTGCAGAGACACACTTTGAAAGCAGACTTGCGGCTCTGTGCTCTGTCCCGTCTTGATTAATTACATCATTCCATTTGAAAATTAACTTCCCCTTTAGTATCACTACATCTCCAACTTCCCGTTTATCTGGCTCTGCTGTTTTAGATTGACATTTACTGTGTCAGGTTTGTGTCATTTGCTTTTGTATGACTAATAAGATTAGATACTGCACACTCTCAAAGCCCACTTGATGACATGTGGACCTAATTAACTTGTCTGTTTATTTGAAAGGGATTCAGTTCACTGTCACTGTATCCGATCACCTTAACGACTTTGATAAATACAGTAAAATTTGCTTACCTGGTTTACTGGTTAACATTAACAATTGAACCATGTAACATAAAATATACATGTATAGTACAGAGGCACTGCTTCTATAACAGTGTATTTTGTAAGTGTGTTCTTTCATTTTGTGATATCATACAATTTAATTTGCATACAAGCAGCGGAATTAAAGATTATTATTAGAATTATTTTCTGCACAGTAAATAACAGTTTTGGTTTGTACAAAATCATTTTACCATATTGTGATGAACTTTGACAATGTCCAAGTATAGCATGTGACTAACATTAACTTCAATTTGTCTTCCAGTGCCCATGGCATAGTGGAGAGCAATTAAAAACAGCTCTTGTTTAGTGATGTTATAGTTTGTGCAGCCCAGTCATCAGAATAAAATGTTGCCATTTTATAGCAAATACATTGAATTATCAATGTTGCTGAGCCAAAAATACATGCATATTAACATTAGGACTTAGAAAAAGGTTAGAAGGTTGGGAAAAGGTTCGTCATCATGTTAAAGTTTGGAAAAGGTAGGAAAAGGTTTGTCATCATTCTCAAGATAAGGAAAATGTTTGTTGTCATGGTTAAGGTTAGGAAACGGTTACGGTTAATGGTTAATGTTAAGAAAAAGTAGCTAATGTTTGCTAGTATTAGTTAGCGAGTGTTCACTAAAAACTGCCAGATTTTTTAACAATGTTAAAAGACAGGAAGTGTAGCAGACTGATTTCTTAACATAAATAAGACTTTAATAAAATCTGCTAAAGTAAAAACAAAATAAATCAATCAAAAGAACAGGAGTCAATTTGTGAAATATAAACAACTCACTCATGTGGCAGTATGTGTAGTTGCATGCACAATGTATATTGCAATATCAGTGATCAACATACTTCTTAAATGTTTGCTGTGAACTGTTACCATACTGTAATCACACAAAAGCCACATCTTGTATACATTACAAAATCCTTAGTTGCACAACAGAAATAGCTTTGACCAGAGGGGAAACATTCTTATGGCGGGATATGCCACTTAGCTTCAGTGCAACTCGATGACTGAAGAGCCAGTTAGGAAACAAATTCCCTTGGTTAGACTACACGAACAATGCTTATTTGCTTCACTTAAAGGCATTTATTCTCAATACACAATACTGTCTACATTACCTTTCGGTGGCCTCATGCCACCAAAAAGCATCACAGGCTGGCTACTTACGCCACGATTACAGGGTGGATATTGTTGTGTGAAAAAGTATCTCTGGGCAAAAACTCTATATCAAAGAGACTATTTGTGAAATTGAATAAAGAGGCATTCAGTCATTAGGGAGCCAGTGAACCTTGTTTCTCATGCTCCTGATGCTTTTTTCAGCATGCATGTACACAGAAAGTGACCGTGGGACAGAGCAGAAAAACACATTAGAATTGACTTCTGTGGCTAAAAGAGAAATATTTTCTGTCAGGACAAAAGGCAGGGGAGAGATGAAGGAGTGGGAGGAGATTGTTTGTGTGGGGCTGTGAGCAGGGGGGGAAATGAAAACACAAAGGATTAGTACAATGCTGCTCATATATTTTTTACCAAGGAAAAAAAGGAGTTGATTGGGTTGGGGGTAGTAAAAGGATGGGGAAGGAGGAAGATGGGTGGGGAAGGGTCTGCTAGAGTGGCGGAAAACAGAAAACATGGAAGCTAATCAGAGTCTTCCTGAGTCTCAGTCAGAGATATCTGCAGGGCTGAAGACAGGAAGGACCTCTGTAAACTGTCTCACTCACAGGGAGTTCCTGAGATTCTATGTGATA
>OMLB01018587.1:0-11859 GCA_900302555.1 Myripristis jacobus | reverse complement strand
TAAAGGAGCTGGTTAATGAATAAAACTCCCTTTAATAAGACATTAGCTCCCCTAAAAATATGATGCAATACATTTTTGGAGTTTCTAAAATATGTATTTACGCTATGCAAGGTTTTCATTCCATAGAAAATTCGTGGTGGCAGCCTCTCTTAAATTTCGTCCCTCGGCGCGATTGAGCACATTCTAACCCTGCACGCAGTAGAGGTACTACAGGAATACTACAGAAATATTAGAGTTGCTGTGGTGGTGCATATTTGTGTGTTGTAGTTACTACAAGAATACCAGAGAAATATTGCAGGTCAATTTATCCACCTAAGTGAGAACTCTCTCAGGCCTGCTGGAATAATTAAATAATCTGAGCCTGAATGTGATTGGGTTGAGTCTGTAACAGATGTGAAATGTGTCTTCAGTAATTGACAGCGCCTTAAAATGAGGCTGGAGTGTGTAAGGATGTCTCCTTTTGTTAAATACCTGCTGCCTGTTAAATGCCGTTTTATTTTTATTTTTTGCGTGGAAGGAGGACTAGCAAATTTCATTTTATGGCCTCTCTCTCTGAAATGTTACATGTTTATTTGCATGTAGAGCAGGAAAGTGAGATCCGAACACAATTTGGGAGACATACAGTATGTTAATACCAGGTGTGTATGGACTGACAGACTTACAGCTGTTCACCTGTATTCAGATTTCTCAGGACGGTAGTTAATGCCAGGTGGGAATAGCCTCTAAAAAATTGTGATCTCGATTCCTACAGCTGTGCGATCTAATTTCTACATGACAACGATCCACTTGCTCCTGTCCCCCTGTCCATTCACGTCACACTGCATTCATGTGTTGCCTTCTTTGCTTTGGACAATCCCGTACACACAAAGCAAAACATGCTATTAATTCAACATTCACGCATACAAGTCAAGGTTCTTTTGTTTCTTCACAGTGCTTCACTGTAAGTCCTCAATACCACAGCAATCAGAGATGGTACATGTAGAATAAGCTGGAAGGAGGCAGTCAGAAACAGAAACTTAGCCAGCCTACTCAGAGGAGTTGGAGCCTGAAAGTTTCCGTCAAAGGAAAAAAATAGAGCGACACTGAAGAAAATCCTGTTGGCAAGGGCAAGAGTGCTGTTGTCCTATTCCGAAAAAAGAAGCACATTGCAGTGTGTGGAACTTTTCCAGATTTAAAACCAACAATGATGCACAAGAACTCATATTTTGTTGCATAATTTGCTTTTTTTTACTTGAGCATCTAAGAGTGCAATCAACATTTTTGTTGAAAAAGTAAGAATCGTATAAGAGAATCGTGATCTTGGTTCTTAGAGAGAAAAATCGTGATTCACATTTTAGCAAGAATTGTGCAGCCCTAGCCTCTAAGAAGGCATGAGCACCATCACCAGTTAGTTTAGACTGACAGAAAAGTGTGCTGTATTTCCCCTTCATACTTTACTGTGATTGCCTGTGCTTAATATCTGTTGTTGATTTTGATCTATGTTGCAAACCCATCTGGCACCTATATGGGATAAAACAAATGCTTACAAACACTATAGTTTGATATTGATGCTGTAAAGATGGCCAGGAAAGAGGGTCATCTAGGAATAGGCAACATAGTGTTATCTGCGTGCATGACCCTAACATGGGCTGAGACTCAAATCCATTCACTTGTGTTTATATGGTAAGACCTTTGCAGCCTGAGCTACCAGGCCACTCTGTTCTGTTAGTTCTTCCAGATAATTTTGTCCACTGCATAGTACAAAGCATACATGTCTTTCTGGTTTGACTGGATGTAAAGAATTAGAGTGGCATTTCCATAACCAGGGGTGACACATAATGTACCAAGGTGTCCATCTTGGCTGTCAAGGCAGTGTCACTGAGCAAAAGCCAATTATGATCCTCATCAGCTTATAATTACAAAGGTACTTTATTACAGACACAAGAAGATCAGTCTCTCTCTCTCTCTCTCTCTCTCTCTCTCTCTCTTTCTCTCTCTCTCTCTTTCCCCATTGTCTTTCAGTGTCCCTCTCTGTCATCTGTCATCTTTAATTATTCATGTTGATGGTCGTAACCTGTTGTTGTCTGATGTGATTTTCAGTGATGTAACTGTGTAGTGTAGAGTCTGTTGAAAGAAGAGAGTACACTGCACTAGGGCTCTGACAATGACCACAATATCGCAGCTATGTGCTTTTTGCTGCTGAACATTACTGGAGTGCATGTGTGTGGTGTGTGATACAAAATATAAACACAATAATATTGATTATTTATCATCATTGACTGCCCTCCTTCCTATGTTCATGGGGGATAGGAAAGACATCATCTATATCTCTTGAAGGTTGTAGAGACGTGGGACCAAGACCAGTGTGCTCAGAGACCCTGAGGAACACAAGTGGACCTTAGTTCTGAGCCATTAGGAGATTTGGTTTCAGAATTATGGACCAAAAGTCAATTTGAGATGTGTGAAATTTTTGTGAATATGTGAAAGATTATTAATTTTATATCTCCAGAACGAAAGTTGTCGTAGTGACACAAGACCAAGACTGTTGTGTTCAGTGTCCCTGAATACCCCCAGGCTGACCTTGGTCCAGAGTTGCTAAGTTATTCCATTCCTTGCACCTCCATTCAAAGCCAATTTTTCACACTTCTCAAAGGACATTATTGCTATAGAAAAGCTTTTAAGCATGCACTATGCACACAGCAAAATGAGGACATTCTGCTTTGCAGCAGCCCTTATCATTGCCAAGTTAACTGTAAACAGTTATGTCAAGCACACAGTCAAGCTTTAGAAATCCTTTTAAAAATGCATAAATCAGATTTTTCAAAGTATTAATTCCTCAGTGCCAAGAGGGCCAACAGTCTTGCCTGGGCTTGTCTTTGTTTGCAGCATTGGTGTCCTTTGAGCTGTTGTCCCCAACCTGTACAATTTGTCGGAAACATAAAAGTTGTGCAGGCTTATGTTGACAGTTTCACCAGCTTTAGTGTTTCAAGTTTTCCTATTACCAAAAAGTCTCTGGCAACACTTGTAGTGACCATCCTCACATCTCTGTGCCGCTCTTTTCCTCTCTTTTAATCAAACTGGCTTCTTTTGTGGTTTCTCTGTAGCCTGGCGTCTATTTCCTTCATCCTCTTGCAGGCAATGTCTTCAAAAATTTTGTGATTATAGTTGGATCACCATGCGCACAAACACATTGCTTTTTTTGTACGCTGTGTATCTCAATCTTCCTCTCCTGGCCTATAAAGTTCATTCTATACAGAGTATCTCGTCCTCTCTCCCTCCACTTGCTTCTTTCCCCCGCTACCTTATCTTTGTTCTTGTTAACTCAAATCTGTTTCTTCCTTCTCTGCTCATCATTGTCTTTCCTTGATTTTTACTTGTTCTCCACTGTGAGGCTCTTTCATAGATGGGGCCTTGAGTTATGGGATCTCATTAGAGCTATTCTGTGGATAGGGGTGATCTCCCAACATTAAAGATTGTAATGTAGAGATTTGTAAAAGGAGTGAGTGGGAACTCCCTTTATCACACATTAGCACACATGCGTATGCACACATGTACATTTACACACCGTTGGCAGCAACACCATATAAAAATGTATGCATCAGTGAAGAATGAATGGGTGGGAATTTCCCAGTTTGGGATCAATAAAGTAAATCTATCTATCTATCTATCTATCTATCTATGCCATTAGGTTATCAAGGTTATCAAGGGGCACAACCATGTTTTACTGAATTAGAATAAAACACCTCAATACCACTATTTTATTGGTGGAAGTGTGGGCACACATGTCTGTCTTTACTATTTTTTCTCATGAGTCCCTGTCTTCCTACCATGAGTGCCGGTATGTATTGTCTCTTCTATACATATAGTGTACTTGGGGGTGAAAGTGGTTCCGATCCAACTGTGTTTTCATCTAATGAAGATGTGTGTTTTCAAATCTGTTCATTCCTTGTATTTGTGTGTGTTTGTGAGACAGGTGTCTCGCTGTGGTATGATCTACATGGAGCCCCACATGCTGGGCTGGCGACCCCTTATGCAGTCCTGGCTCAATACTCAGCCCAATACAATCAGCACTATACACAAGGACCTCATCACCAGCCTTTTTGACCGCACACTGCCTGCCTGCTTACAACTCATTCGGAAGGCCACCAGGGTAATGAAGTCTTAACACCATAAGCAAATTAATTTGCGAGCAGGCTTGTTTTTCATGTGAATGATAGATGCTCAGTAGAAGAAAAAGCATATTCAGTGTGTCTCTCTGTGTGTAGAAGATTTGTTCTCCTTGCCATTTAAAGTGTACATTGCAGAATTTTCAGAATGGTTTCTGTTGTTGTGAAAATTAGTATTACTTTTATTTCACTTTGCAAAAATGTTCTTTGATGGCCAGTTTTAGTTAACAATAATAGCTGTCAAGCTCAGGTATATTTGGAGAACACTGAGTTTTGATATGTTTTGTCTCTTTGTGTTTGGTTTCAGGAGCTGTCCCCAACCTCTGACACCAACCTAGTCAAGTCCCTGATGAACCTGATGGACAGCATGATAGATGAGTTCTATGATGAGGCCAAGATTAAGAGCATGAATGAGAGGGATATTTGCTCCTGGCTGGAGGTAATATGGCAAGATGGAGGTCCTCTGATACACATACACACAGACAGATAGACATAGATAGATAGATAGATAGATAGATAGATAGATAGATAGATAGATAGATAGATAGATAGATAGACAGATAGATAGATAGATAGATAGATAGACGGACAGATAGATAGATAAACAGACATAATGCATTTATATGGACATTTATATTTATTAAATGGACTGTAATTGGACAGCTCCTTCAGTTGAGTTTGGGAGTGGAGGCATCTCATTAGAGTTGTCAAGTAGCACCTTCCTCCATTAATGTTTCTGAGGCCCACAACACTTCAAAAACGCAGTTCTAGAGTCCTGGAAGTGCTTTGCTCCTAAGACCTGAGTGCTTAAGGTTACATGTACAATGTAGCTATATACCACAGTGAGTGCATTTACATGCACTTTAGTAATCAGGTTTAGTAATCAAGTTAGTAATCAGGTTTTTCTGCAGTTACCCAATTTCAGAAATGCCATGTAAACGAGAAACCTGGTTTTCCATAATCAGGTTAAGTGTTTAAGACAAACCTCGTTAACATAGCTACATTTCTGTTGGAGGAACCTTTACTCAGATTTCTGAATGGCTTTTTACATGTGCACATGCCCATGAAAAAGGGGCAAATAAGAAATTAGCACAACTAGAAATGACTCAGTAGAGTTCATAGCCCCTCCAATATTGTGCAATTGTCCATGTTAGATATTCACCAAATGAATCAGACTCATTGCCACAATTCCCTTTAGCCAATATGTGTGAGAAGTTAAGCAGTTCTTGTCCCATGATTTACCATCTGCTTATGCCCTGCCAACAATGCCTGTTCACCCAGTAGTGTTATAGTTAACTGTACCTCAAACCCTCAGCATCCAGTTTCCACGAGATGCTGTCTAGCTCTGCTCCATCTCTGCTATTTCTCTTTAATGTGCCTCATCCATAGCACAATATCATCCCAGGGAGTGAGTGAGTTCCACAAACACAAAATTCATTACACCTCTGACAATAAGACCAAATTTGGCTTTAAGGTAATGATCACTTTTTCCAGCATAATTATCTGCTGTTTCCCCAGTCTCTGCCCATCATCCGGTCGCTTGCAGTATGCCTGTGCAAAAACATAATCCTCTCTACCTCACACACAAAAACAATTTTAAAATCATCCTTGTTTTCAGCTGTAGCAAGAGAGACATAAGAATAAAAGGTTTGTAGTTGGTTGGAGATGTCACAGAAGGGTGCTGTTGCTGTGCCCTTGGATGAGGTGAGAGGAGAGAGCTTCTCCTGAGCTTGGATGAAAGGGATGCACGGTGGGAAATTAACATTAACACATTCCGCTGTGGCCTGTATGTTTGTGTACTGTGTCAGTCACAGTGCATAGTTTTGACATCCTATTCCATTCTAAAAATTAATTTTGCTGAGGAAATCCCGCAAACTAATGATTGAGTTTTGGAATCTATCATTTTCAGTGGCCAAACTCCATTTCCTGGCCTGGTCATATGGTAGAGGTTGTGCTGCTTGGGGAGAGAGAAGTTACAGTTACAGACGTCATGTGGTGTATCATGTATTATAAACGGTTCTCTTACTATATATCACATACCATAGAATCGTCTGTATCATGATATCATCATTATCATGGGTAAAATATTGTGTTAGTATTGTACTGTGACTTACCCAGTGATCTCCACCTCTACTGTACGGATGCACCAGAATCCGAATTCATATTCGACAAGTAATAATTAACAGCTTTCTGCCTATTAAATTGCCCTTCCAAACATTGTTCTTAAAGTTCGGCTCTTAATAACAAATGCAAATCCTTCACCATCTGAGTATACTTGCAAAGGCTAATGCTGCTTAGGCTGCCTTTGACATCCTGCTCTTTATTTTGAGGCAGCATTAACCCAGAAACTTGATCTTATCCTGCATAGCAAATGGAGATAGACCAAAAGAATAGACAGTAACAGTCACAGTGCACAATAAAATGTGAATAATATTTATTTCTTTTGATTTGCAGAATACATTGTCATTAGAGTGGTTTTCCTAAACCTACATAGTTTCAATAAAAAGGAATTTCAGACATTTTATATTTATTTGTGGTTAAAATCCAACCATTAAAAAGTAATGAATCAATTCCAGTTTAGGCCATGCCCACTTTTGCCCGAAACAAATATAAATACACAAATGTACACTCCTACCCTACCCATATTTGTATTATGAAAAAATTATCTTTAGCCATAGAGCAAGATTTTGTGGTTTAGAGTCATATTGTCCTGCCAATATTCTAATACATCCCACTGAAAATAAAATATTCAACCAAAGTATTTCAGTACAGTCAAGAAATTATGATCTGGGAAAAGTACTGAGTTTTGAAATGGAAATTGTGTTGGAGGCCTGGTTAGTGCCATGTTGTATGCATTGAGAAACACTGGACCCAGATGGGATTCCTTGCTATTATCTGTAACCTAACTCATTTCTTCTCAGTTTTATCCAGAGTGATGTTGCCCCTAGAGCTGGCTTGCAATTTCAACACAGTAAGCTTGGGAAATATGTTGTGAACTATGTTGTGAATTAATAAAAACAAAAGAAGAAACCTTACTTTTGGCCCATCAGGTACCACTGTGTTGCCACTGAATATATCCAACATCCTCTTTCCTTGACCAGACAACAAATTTGTGTATTGCGTTACCACAAATGTTGCCTTTTCCTTTTAAAAATAATATCCTAATCAGGTCAGCCTCTGTGTATGCCCACGAAGAGTAGTAGAGTTTTAGCAGATGTGCCCTTTTTCTTGCCCCCTGCATGAGTTCCATTTGATTTCTTTGCCTTGGAATCATATCTTTAGAAAGCACTGCTATTATCCCCCTGTGGCACACTGTGCTGATGAATGCTTTTCAACTCCCCCTCCCATGTTTCTCAACCAGTCATTATCAAAGTGTTGAATTAATCAGCCTTTTAACAGCAGGGGCAATCATGGGGCTGCCAAGACTCATTTCTAAATTCTGTTTCTGCTGTTTTGCCAGCAAAGACATTTCTTTTCTGATCTGTGTTTTTGTCCCCTAAAAATATTTTACCACATTGGTCAAAGCATTTACATGTTTGCTGCAAATTGCAGTCGTAGTATTTTGCAGTGCTTGCACTGGGAGTTTTTTTAGAGTTTGTGTTCAACAGCAAATCATTATCAGGCTGCAACTCAGTAATGTTTTTATATTTCACACCACACATCCTGAAATATTAAGTTTGTTCATCTCACAGGTATTAGTCCGCAGGTAGATACATGATGCAATACAATGCAATACAAAATAATATAATATAGACAATATAACATACACATAATTTAGTGCATCACTTAGGGTCAGTGTAGGTTCTCAGTCATCCAGTTCATGGTTATCTACATAGGGTTGAATCGAGATCAGGTGGACTATTTGTAGATTCTTGAAGACATTTCAATTTTCTTCCAAGAAGCTTCTCCAGTTCTGACAACTGCCACTGCCTCCAAATTTTATATGGAAGAAAAAATCCTGGATACTGTCAATACATATTTTAGAGACTCCCCAAATTTCTTGCATCACGTTTTTAGGGGAGCTCTTGTCTTATTAAGGGGAGTTTTTATTTTATTAACCAACTGCTTTAAACCGACCTACACTTCAGTTTGCACTTGATCTGTCAGCTCACAGTTCAACTGCGCTGTGCAGTCAGGTAAGACATTTTCTCTACTGGAAAAGTGACAGTCTGCCTGGTGTCGGGGATGCTCTGCTGGACAAGACACAGAACATCATGTTAGTAGGTGGTCTTTAAATGCATTCTGGGACACATGTCTGTTTACTCCTCTAATGCAAATGTGGAAACAAGCGTCCCAGACAACCTCCGAAAGCATTCTGAGATCTGATCATCCAGGACGCATTGAGGACGCATTGCTGCTGTTCACACCTGTAGTCAGAGGTGTCAGCTTGTATTTGGATTTCTCAGGACGGATGTTAATACCAGGTGGGAACAGCATCAAAGAATGCTTCCTTCTCTCCTCTTTCGAACCATCTGTCCTTTGTCCAACATTAATGACGGTTGTCTAAACAGGGAGGAGCACTAACAATCCAGTAGTTTCAATGACATGGATAACGTCCCCACTCAGGTTTAATACCTGGGACTCCCCACCAGACTCCCAGAACTGAAGCTTCTTGGATGAGAAGTGAAACATCTTCAAGAATCAGCAATAATTCCAGTTGATCTCTATTCAACTCTACGTGCATTACTTAATAGCACAACCCGGTACACCACATGGTATCATAACGATGTATAGGTAACACGATACAATATAATATAATGCAGGCACTTTAAAAGAGCAGCCCACGAGCCAGTGGCAGCCCTCTGGCCCATGATTAGCAACCAAAAAGTACTGACGATTTGCCTTTCCCTTCATACAGGGCATTTTTGTCTTCTGCCTGGTGTGGTCAGTGGGTGGCAGCTGTGATGAGGCGGGTCGGGTCAAGTTTGATGCCGTGGTCAGAGAGATACTGAATGGCCCCTTGAGTGAAGAGACCCGGGTCCAACATGGCATCCTAACTACAGTAGAGCCTCCACCCAAACAGCTGACTGTGCCCCTGCCCACTGTGGGGACACTTTACCAGTATCGCTTCATTAAAGAGGTGAGAAACTTCCTAATATCCTCCAACCACCCCATGCCGCTCCCGCTGACCTTATGGGCTTTGGGGAAGATGTGCCTTAGAGATCAGTAGGTGGTGTGTGGCCCTCCAGAAACAAACTGACACGTTGAACTACTGGAGTAAGCGAAGCGATAGTCCTGTCGTTCCATTACCTCCTTTTCTGCAATGATGGGTGGAAACGATGTGTTAGTGAGAACCTTCATAAACAGGCAAGGTGGAATTCAATTCATGTTTCTCTTAGAAGTAGCACAGAGCTATAACTATGAGCCATAGGAAATATTCACTCTCTCAAAGCTCTGCATATCCCGGGCCTGGAGAACATGGTACAAGCCTCATGTCGAGAGGCTTTCAGATAAATGAAGGTTGCATGTGGACCTAGTGAAGTGATGCTAAACGGTTTTCAATGTTGTAAGTCCCTGGAACCCACAGGTGGCCATTCTATCGGGACTCAGGGAAATTTTGTGGGTCCCCAATAAAATTCGTGTTTTTTGACAAATGGTAGTATTAATTTCATATTTGATGTTATAATTATCGTTATATGCATGTATGTGTTGAAAAGGTATCTGAAGATTAAACAAATAAAATCCCAAATTTGAAAATGTTGATTTCACATCATCCGACAGGTCCTGTCACACATACACACTTCACTCCCCTGCTCTGACGGTATTTGTTTGGCTGCTTTTGCCAGGGTGGGAATTATTATTCATTTGAAAGATTCAGCTCGTTTCTGTCCTTTCACTAATGATTTGTGCACTGATTCAGTCACTAGTTCATTTAGTGGTCCTGCTTGAGTGCGACACTGCTCCTGAACAAGGAGTCATTCAGTGAGCAAGTAATCACACTAAACACACAGGCACTGCAACCTCGCTGTCCCCTGAGCCTCAACGTAATAAGGACAAAAATAGAAATGATATATTATGTTCTGTTAGCTATAATTTTTAGTCATATAAGGGCTACATTAGAAAATTACTTGTTTTGGTGCCATGAGGTTTTAATTGATTTGCCTGAGTGAATGTCTGTGTCCTGCATCTTCAGTGACTTGGTTACACTTCCCTTATGTATTGCTCCAATTTGTTACCTCCCGTTTGCCTTCTTTGTACGCATTACTCTGGGATGCATCATTTCATTCAGAGATCATTCTCATTCTTGCTTGTACTATTGGATGATGAATCGAACAGATTCAAGCATGATAATGTTCAGGTCGTTCATGTTGAAAAGACATGGAAAACTGCTGCCTCCCACTCACACAAACTTCAAGGTTATGCATAGATAATCAGATTTGTAAACTGTGCACATTCCAAAACACTTTACTTGCCAGCTAAAGTCGCGCATCTTCCTGGATCCTGGGTTGAAAACTAAACTTAACTGGGTGTTTGGGGGTGCTATATTTTTGTAACTTAGCATTCAGGAGTTATTATCGGCATTCATTATTACTGCTAGTGGATCAGAGTTGGAATTTGTCTTGGAAAGCAAAAGACAAAGCATACCTGTGGTTATCACTGATGCCCCAGGACCGTCCTCCCTGGGGGGTGGGCATGGTGAGTCGTGTGCCATTGCCCATACGGCTGCTTTGCGCTTTTCTGTGCTCCACTCTGCTAAGGAGAATGAGGCAGCACAATGGGCCCAAGGTATGTGGAAATGAATCAACTCTTGGCTGTCCCTCTGACAGTTTCGGGGGCACTGTCCAAGGTGAATGGAGCGACAGGGACAATGCCTCATCTGGGCCATCATCTCAAGGGTTAGACTGATGCATACAGGAATATCTGCAGATGTGGTACAGAATATCTAGGTTTCTTTCCGTTTCCTTTTAGATGGTCATTGTTTTTTTTCTCCATAGGACAAAGAAAAGCAGACACAAGGGCTTTTCACATCACATACAGTTATGTTTTATGTTTATAAAAACGTAAATATAGTTGTTTTATTCTTTTTTTTCTTCTTCTTTTTATTTTGTTCTTCAGGGCCCGGGCAGGTGGGAGCTGTGGACAGATGAGCTGAAGATTGCATCCCCTATACATAAGGACATGCAATTTAACGAAATCATTGTACCCACAGAGGACACAGTACGCTACACAGCACTAATGGAGCTGCTCGTCACCCATCAGAAGCCCACCATCTTTATTGGTCCCACCGGTACTGGCAAGAGTGTCCTCATCAGAGTAAGTGATCCAGGACTCCTGGAACAACTTTATGTTTGCAAAGCCACCAAGGCCCACAACACACTATGTACTTGAGCAATGCGCCAAGGAATTTCATTGTGGCGCCTATGTTAATATCTATCTATCTATCTATCTATCTATCTATCTATCTATATATATCTATCTATATATCTATATATCTATATATCTATATCTATATCTATATCTATATCTATATCTATATATATATATATATATATTATTTTTTTTCTATATATTTTTCATAAACAAAACAACTGAACAACTAAATCTGATAAATATGATGTTTCCCTTACTTCACAGTAAAAGTATGAAGAGATAGAGAAGTGGGGTTAGTTTTAAAAGTGTTCTGCAACATTTAGTAAAGCAGTCGTTTTGTTAAAACCCATGTTTGATTTTCTTCTCTAGGCTGCTGTGGCTCTTAAGTAAATTACATATGTAG
>OMLB01018586.1:20906-38413 GCA_900302555.1 Myripristis jacobus | reverse complement strand
TTAGGCTCTGCTTCTATAGAAGAACTTTGAGCTTCACTTGAAGGTGGGATTTATTTTTTGGTTAAGATTTTGTTTGCTCTTATTAATTTTAAAGACTTAGGGCTCTAGTTTCGCAGACCGGCGCAGCTGCGCGTTTGGCGCAGTTGCGCCAGGCGTGCTGGGTGTGGCCAAGCGGATTTTGCAAGTTTGGGACGCCGTGCGCATGGCGCAAGTAATACGCCGTTCCTCCTACCGGCACAAGGGGGGAGAGAAGGCATGGAGTGGGTTTGACACAGCCGATTCACTTTAACCAATCAAATGAGTCCAGGAGACCGGCGCGGAGCGGAGACCGGCGAGCAGTGCGCACACGTCACCAAAACCTCACAGGCAGGCTTCCGGAATGTCAGGCACATGAACAATGCAATAAATACCGACAAAAAACACTATTCAATGCTACGATCACAATCAGCACATACATATATCTCCATATCAACTGTCCCGTCACAACTGATGTCAGATCAAAGGAGATTGGCACCGTTTGTGCTGATTGTGAGGTTTCGGTGATGTGAGCCAGCCAGCGAAACTTGCACTGCGCCGGCCACGCTGCGCCTTGCGCTGAAAGTAGACGTGGTTTCAGATGGCGAGCTTTTGGCGCACCTCGGCGAAGCCTTTTGGCACGAAACTGTCACTGCGCCAGGCTAAATCTGTCGACACCTCCCCCCGCTGCGCCGCCACTCCCATCTCGGCGCACCTCGGTCTGGGAAACTTGCCTCTCGCGTTGCCTCACTGCGCCACCCTGCTCTTTGGGCGCACCGGCGAAGCCTTTTGGCACAAAACTGTCACTGCGCCAAGCTGAATCTGTCGACACCTCCCCCTGCTACGCCGCCACTCCCATCTTGGCGCACCTCGGCGAAGCCTTTTGGCACAAAACTGTCACTGCGCCAGGCTAAATCTGTCCACAACTCCCCCCTCTGCGCCGCCACTCCCATCTTGGCGCACCTCTGTGCGCCCCGCGCGCTGCGCTGGTCCAAACTAGCTCTGCGCGGGGTGCGCCTCACTGCGCCCCCTGCGCTGCGCCGGGAAACTAGAGCCCCAAGAGTTTGGAGCACATTACACCAGTCCTTAAATCACTGCACTGGGTTCATGTGTGTCAAAGGATAGACTTTAAAATGTTCGTACTGGTCTATAAAGCTCTAAACACAGCTGCGATTTACTTGTATGGTACAAAGCAACATTTAGTTGCTATGTTAACACCTGTGGAAGAAGCTTCCTGAATACCTGAGGTCTGCTGAAACTGTCAGCTCATTTAAACCAGGCCTTAAAACAACCTTGTTTACTTTGGCTTCCCAATTAATTAAAATATGACTTATTTTTAACTGACTGACTTCTTTAGCTATTTATTTGCTTGTTTTTGCTTTTGTTTCTGTTTTTATTGTATGTATTTATTTATCTTTTAAATTAATGTATTTCTATGCCTCTGTAAAGTGCATTAAATTGCATTGTGTCTGAATGGTGCTATATAAATAAACTTGCCTTGCCTTGCCTTGCCCTACCTTTATGGTTTACATGAATAATTACGCTGCACTCACTTTTGTTGTTATGCATTCCTAACTATTTCTTATGCAACTAACTATATTCTTATGTTTTTTCTACTTTTCGAATCATTTCCCTGGTGCAGATTTTACTCCAGAATTCGTGGTTATATTTTTCCTGACTTCAGACTGGTGTACCTTGGAGGAGTTGTGTTCTTTATTGTGCCAGAATATGAGGACATGAGGTATAGAAACAGAACATGATGTATCATACTTGGAAAGCCATGTCCACCAGGAGAAAGCAATCCACACCTTTCAGTCTTAGCTCATGTCAACATGTCTAGGATTATTTTTTACACACTTCGTCCATGGAAAACTGCATTTGTGGTCACCATAGAGCTATTCATTGTGATAGTGATAATGTCATTCAGTTGAAGACTTGCAAGTACAGATTTATAAACGTTTCACTAAAACACAAGTATTATACTCCCAAAAGTATTTAGGTTACAGCAAATAATTTAATGTAAACTGGCAATCAAATATTTGACTTACAAGCGACAAAATGCTGCTGCAAACATGAACACACAAGTGTCTAGGTTGTGGATTTGTTCTTTTTTCCCCAGCTTGTTAATTAACCCAAAATCACAAGCAGACCCAATCACAAAATATTACAGCGTTCTCTAATTGTTTGGCTTTAAATAATATACAGTATATAACACATGTTTGTTTGGTTTTTTTGTTTGTTTGTTTGTTTTTTTAACCCAACTTGAATTGGGGAAATGCCTCCTGCAAGTGCTTGGCTCTGAGGTTCTCTAATTCAAACTAGAATGACTGCCACCACTGTCAGTCATCCTCAGCAGAATCAGAGTGGATGACGACAGCAGCTTTTGTGTTCAGAGCTCAGAAACAGAAAGTCATATCTGTACCATTTTTTCATAGCTGTATTTTCATTTTATTTGTATCATTATTTATATTTCTTGTGTTGTTCTACTATTGGGTTGTTCCTGCATGAACTTAACTTAACTACCTTTATCCGGATTCATTCCAGACATTTCATATTTCTTTGTGGTTAAAATCCAATCCAATCCAGAAAAATCACTTATGGTTTGAGCCACACCCACTTTTTTCCCGTATCAAAATCCTAATTATTTTGCCGCAATACAAATACAAATACAAATAGTGGTGCCTCCGCACACCTCTAGGCCAGACTTATTTACATTTTGTTTCTTCTATTTTCACCACTGACAAGCCAATCAGCATCTCTGTGTGCTCTGTGATGACAAATACCATTCAACTGTAAATTAAGCAAAGCATGGTCAGTGATCCATATGTATCTAAATAGCCCTCCAGTGATGTGACTATTAATAAATGGTAAATGGACTGCATTTCTATAGCACTTTTCTAGTCTACTGACCACTCAAAGTGCTCGAAAATGTATGTCTCACATTCAGCTATTCACAAACACATTCACACACTGATGGCACAGGCTGCCATGCAAGGTGCTAAGCTGCCCATCAGGAGTGTTAATACATTTGTGATGATTGTTTTAAGTGTTGGGGTTAATAAAGAAACGTGTTACTGTAATCATGTCACTTTCCTGTAATGAGCACAATCTAGCACAACCTTTCTAGGGGATAACACAAAAGTAATGCATTGAGAACTGTAACCAAGTAATTTATCAGTGAGTAAATAATGATAATAGTAATAATAGTAACAGTAAATAATAGTAATTCATTACTTTTAAGAAAAGAAACGTGTTTCATTTTTCAGTAATGACACCGACACTGGTTACTACACCTTGCAATGTCGCACATCATCATCATCAAGGCTGTTGTTATCTGTTACTTGTTTGTTTCCTGAATGCCACAGTCAATGTCACTGATTGTTCATGCTGTTTCAGTTGCTCAGGCAACTGGGATAATGACAGGGACCTGTGGCAGACATTTTTTTTCTCCTCTCCATAATTGTACTCTTTGATGATCGCTTGTGCACTCAGGTGTCAGGACTGTCTAATAAGTGGGTGAGAAGGGCATTTAGAGGAGACAATATCAGTATCAAGAAGCACAGCACGCTACATCCAGCTCGGCCACACTCAGGCTTTGCTTAGTTACAGTGGCAGTGTTCAGCAAATGCTGATTTATGTTACATGCGTTAACAATTATTCATGAGTTTTTTTGTTTTTTTTTTAATGCAAATTTTTCACAATTTTCACAAATTATATATGCTTCCTTTCCACACAATAATTAAGAAGAGACTTTCCTTGCCAATCTTCAATGTTCAAAGTGAACTTGTCAGCTCCAGTGTGCCGTAGCTTGTCTGAGCTAGCTACACAGCATAGTAACCATTCAAACACGAACAGGAAGGAGGTTAAAAATAGTAAAACTTTTCACATTAAACAGCTTTTTCTCCACAAACTGAAATTTTCAAACCTGAAATTAAAATTATCAGAAATACATAGGTTTACATATAGTGGTTGTCACGATGTGAATGGAGCCTCTAATCCTGACAGTATCACACCCATGCACATTTATATTCACTGACCAATAATGCAACCATCTTATTTTATGCAAAAACATTCAGTCAAGTTTTATACCTGATGTATGGTACTACAAAAGTCAATGTACAAGCTAGAATTTTCAATCTACCTCCTGTGAAGGAGGCACTCAAACACACCACACACACACGCAGGCATGCATGCACACACAGAATCATGCATGCTCAGTTGCATGCCCTTGCACACACTCACAAACTCACGCATAGGATGAAAAATATAATGACAGACTGTCATTAATTTGGGCTCATTTAAAGTGTTTCTCAGTGTGCAGGATGTTGCGAGGCATTTGTGTTAATGAGCTACATCTTTCATGTGAAATGATGGCACAATTAGGAAAACAAAAGTGCAAGGTGTGACAATTTAAGTGAATGTGCTTTGTCAGTGTCTGCAAACAACACCTCTGAGACAGTATATGCATAAAAGCAGGCTTATAAAAACATTGCGGGGGGGTTTAGAGGTCGGGTTTTCACAGACAGATTTTTACCTTGCTGTGCTGTACCCCAGCCACGCTCCCACAGGAGCCTCTGTTGAAACTCTGTGGCAAGAAATGAAATTAAAGCTGCTGAATACAGATGTTTTGATGCATGCCTCTGTGTGTGTGTGTGTGTGTGTGTGTGTGTGTGTGTGTCTAGGTTTTAGATAGAGATATATTATATTAAAAGAGGAGGGCTGCCAGCCATGTCACAACTAGGCTGAGCGTTGTTGAATTTGCAAATGTTCAACTTCATGTCTTTCCCTTCCTGTCTGCAACTAACTTAACTTACGTTTGGGATCAAGGAGCTTATTTGAGAGGTGACTCACAGCAAAGGAAGCAATTCCTGTATTCGTCTGAATAATAACGAAGTTCTAGACTTGGACTCTTATTCTCCCTCTCTCTCTCCCCACATTCGCTCCCTTCTATCTGTGATTGTTTTTCCTCCATCTCTGTATTCGCTTGAAACAACAGAAGGGGTTTTGCTTGTTCTCAAGTCCACAGATGTTCACAATGGCTTCGTGTAGCATTGTCAGACTCATTAGTTATATTCAGCCTATGCGGTGAGTGGGAGCCAAACGCTCAGCCTAGCACGTAATGCTGCTTTGGTGAACTAATGAAAGTGTAATTACAAAAATAATGAGGAACATGCAGTATCGTCCAGTAACTTTGGGGCTTAGTTATTCGTGAGCATGAATCATATTGTGCAGCGTTTTGGTCTTTAATTTTTCATGAGTTCTGATATATTACTATTGTAACTTTACTATTCAATGACACGTTCAAAGCACCTCCAGCTTTTTAGTTTTGTGAACTTCATACTGCAGGGAGCAATATCTACCACAATGTGTATTTGTATGATGTATTTGTGATCTATCACAAGGCACTATGTAGGCTAAGGTCCATTTCCTGTGCTACTTATAAAGTTATTGTCCCCAGCGGGCCTCATTTAGCAAAGTGCATGTTGAGCCATGTTTAGTATCCCTGCTACTTCAGTTGCCGCAAAGCACAGCAGCAAAACACATAGATCCCCTGTTATCAAAACTGCAGTGTCCTCACAGTGCAGTCATACTGTACACTTATCTGTATTTACAATGTGCGAAGCTGCAAAATCTGCTGAGCAGGTCACCTTGCATTCATTAAAAAACCCTCCCTCTAAACATCAAACTGATGACTTTGCTGCACATTTGAACTTCAACTGCTATTTTTCTTCCTCTTCTATTGCAGCTACACACAGATTTGGATGTTGGCAACAAGAACATCAAGTATGTCTTAGCGGGCGAGGGGGCAGGCACCATCTTCGCCATCAACGAAATGACGGGCGACATCCACGCCATGAAGAGGCTGGACCGTGAAGAGAAGGCCGAGTACACGCTAACAGCCCAAGTTATTAACGCAGACACAGACGAGCCCTTGGAGCCTCCGTCCGAGTTCATCATCAAAGTCCAGGACATCAATGACAATCCTCCGCAGTTCATCGAAGGCCCATACCGGGCCTCTGTTCCTGAGATGTCTACAGTTGGTGAGTCAGCATGGGCAGACTTAATTTCTGCTCTCTGCCACACAGTAAACAATGTGCTACATGCCACAGATGGGTGATCTCTGATGGGCTGTTGCTTGAAAATAATGAGGGAATGAGAACAAGTGGAAACTAGCTTTGTGTAAGTGACATGCCGGCCAGCTGTGAACATCTTGGCAAATGAAAATTTAAGAATGATAAATAAAATCAAATCAGTAGTATCTCACTAATAGCACACTACAGCAATGTAACTACATACACTGAGTAAAGTGTAGGCTTACCATGCTATAAGGGATGAACCCAGAGGTTAACACCTTAAACTGATTTCCCTTTAAATTGGCCCATAAGTAGTTTCCAATTTAGAGTTTTTTTTCCACATTGTATTCTATATCTGCTGGTTGCAACACTTCACTGAAGCTACATCACTCCTACATTGTGGGACATATTCAATCCCAAGATACCATTGTTTTATGGCTGGATATTTTACATACAAAATAGCTAGATCCTGTGCATCATTTTATACACATTTCCCAAAATGACATATTTGGTATCTTTAGTGGATCTCCACTAGGATCGAAAAAAAAGGCTCTGTGGGTTTGAACAAAGCTTGGCTGCACAGCAAGCATTTGTAATGATGAGTCTACTGATGGGACCAGTGGTGTCGAAGAAGCTTTAAAATGGGACAGGGAAAGAGGGGGACTCTTGACTATGAGGTGAGCTGCAGCTTGCAAACCTGTAGCAGTAGTTCCAGCATAAAGTCTGCTTTTTTTCAGATTTTACAGCAATACACAGTGGAAGTCCACTGTTGATGATTATGTCACCATAAAGGCACATACATATTTGATGATCAACCTTCTCTTTACTGTTGTTATTCTTGTTGTTGATTAATGCATGTGCACTGATGCATTTTAAAAGTGAGAGAATCACCGAGGGCTGATGAACATATAATTTGCCTTGATTGAAATATCACATGCCAGATGAACTTTGAGTCTGCTCAGTTGTCACTAAAATAAACACAAAGGAAGTTTGGGAGGTATTTAGGTCAGATTAATAGATTAGATAGACAGCCAGACAGACAGACAAATATAGACAGATAGAGAGAGAGAACATAATCACAAATCAAATGATAAAGAAATCCACATGACTGCGTAGATGTAAGAGAGTCTTTGGAAGTGAATATGAATGATATAAAGTTAATTACTGAAGCAATACAGGGAACATTATGACTGTCAGAATTGTTTCTATGAAGGCAACATAAAGAAGAGCAAGGATCAAAGGAGCAAAGTTGGAGCAAAATTTAAGTACAGCTGACTTTCAACAAGGTACTTCTGTGTTGCTTTGTAAAGGCTTCTGGTCCATGTAGAAATACTCTTCTGGGCTCTGCTGTTGCTGCTTTTAAGCCACATCTCAGAGAAAATTATATTTATATATAGACATCACACCTACTTATACCTAGAGGTCAAATCTACCTACCTATTTGTTTGTTTGTTTGTTAATTTTTGGGTGTCACAATGCCATTTGGGATAATTTTGGCCCAATCGAATCTCCAGCTAAACCCACTTACAATAAAAACAGCAAACAATGTGCAACTGAACAATCGAATGTTGTAAAATGCCATGACTTACATTTTCAAGAAACTTGACATAAATCTTGCTCTAGCTGGCCAAATGCTTCCACAGGCCACAGGGAATATAGACAAATATGAAATAGGAAAAGCAATCTTGTAAAACAACTGCAGTGAACCACCACAGATCTTTTAAACATGAGCAGATCAACAAGGCTTGATGATAAAAATAAAATAAAACACAGTTTACAGTAGCAGCATCGGCACATGTAGCTGCTCGGCTGTGTGGCAAGCATAATAATGAGCAATGAAAATGACTATTTGTACATAGTTAAGTAAAGGCCCAGCTATCTCACGATGTGCGTCATTTGGGAATATGTGGAATTTTTTATCACACCATTTAACCTTTTCATGTGTGCAGTCAAATATGTGATAGGAGCCGATGGTCCCTGCAATCAGAACAGTGTAATTACAATACTTTGAATAGAGGCTTTTATGAATGACGCAAAACTCAATGGGAAAGGGACTGGGAGCAGAAATCACTGAATAACCTTGTAGACTACTTCATTTTGCACCAGGGGGCATTTAGAAGTTGATAAAATAGGTCTTTACAACTTGAACAGTTTATTTTGCCTCCTCAGAGAACTTTCCAGTGCAGGAAAAGGGCGCAGTGTACTTGGAAAGGGTTAATCTACATGGATAGTTTAAGTGTTGCCCTAAATAATTCAAGATTTAATGTTTCTATATAAGAGGCGGAACAGACAGCAGGATAAAAATAATAATAAAGAAATCATACTGTTTGCATGTATTAGCATAACCTTTGTTAGCACCACGCTGTCATTCAGTCCGTCTGATGGCATTGAGTGCTGCTAATTGCCATGAAGTGTACCATCCATCCTTACAGCACTCTATACCAGTACACAAACCACTGCAAACACTTTAGAGTTACCACTGTCCTAATGTATTCATATATTCACATTCTGTTTCCATCCATGCATTTAAATTACCAATGTCTGGTCACTTAATTCAAAGGTATAGCTCGCCCAGGATTGGCAGAAGCCTGCAAGTGAAACAGCACACCGCACATTTCAAGAGAGCCTTGATACTGACCCTGGAGCAGCAGGAGCCTTGTAGAAAATATTTCCATCAGTAGCTGGCTGAAGATCAGAGTTAG
The DNA here is from genome assembly GCA_900302555.1 of Myripristis jacobus. Taxonomy (NCBI): domain Eukaryota; kingdom Metazoa; phylum Chordata; class Actinopteri; order Holocentriformes; family Holocentridae; genus Myripristis; species Myripristis jacobus. The sequence goes on along the minus strand of OMLB01018586.1, from coordinate 29,622 downwards.
TCTTTTCTCCGTTTTGACACTGGAGGAGTTCAGCGAGGGTGTTGAGGTCTGTTGTTGGTCGGTATACGCTTGTTATTGTGATTCCTCGTTGGGTTTCCTCTTGTTACCTGTCATGAAGCTGACATAACATGCTAGGGCAGATGGTGTTAGGTATGTAGTGGAATCTGTTTGGTAAATCCCATCTGTAGGTTGCAGACTTTGCATCAGTTCCTTCAGTTAATGATGATTTAGCTCCAGTTCTGCTGCTCATGATCATTTAAACTGCCTCTTGTTAGCTGCTGCTGCAGAGGAAGTAAAAAGGAACAAAACACCATGCAAAAGTATCCATGTAAACACCGAATAACTGTGAACTCTGTTGTCTGAACTCTGTTACTTGATCCCTGCTGCTCATTGTTTAGATCTCAGTTGAAATGTAGCTCTCTAAGGGCTTTGTCAGTGTAGTGCAGGAACAGCTATACTGATGGGATAGGGAGCAAAGTGGTAGTTGACAGCACTCTGTGATTTGCCAGTGGGAATGCGGCATAAGAAATGGAAGTCGGCATCTCTTTGTTGATTGTTGTTCCCTTTTTGTCACTACTGATTAATTAAACATTCACGAATGCTCAGTTGTTTGCTTGAAAGGCTTTTCTTTCAATGACTAGTTTTCGTCTTGTTAAGTTTTCATGTGCTGCGGCATTATGGAAGGAATCAGAAGCCCCGGACAAACAAACAAGAAGTCATTCATCTCTTGCCTCATATTCATAAATCACAGGTTCTTTTGCAATGGAGTTTCATCTTCATCACAGTGAAATGAGAGTTTGTGCAGAACTCAGTGGTCTACTGAAAGTGAGCTAAGCAGTGGATAACTAATAAAGTCTGTAGGAAAGGTAGGAAAAAATAAACGGACACTGATGTGAAGGCTGCTGGATAGGAGCAAATCTTGACAGCAACATGGAACTGGAGAGTATTAAAAAGTAATTAGCCTATGGCATATGCTAAAGGATGCTAAGTTACTAAGCTAACTTTGGTGGTTGGCCCGAGCATTGCTGGCTGTCCTGATGTGCTTCCACTCAAATGCATGGACCGATCAAATGCTTAATTCAGACCATCACAGGCCAGTTTTCCAGACAGCATCATCCACTTACAGAGCTGTCTGCTCTCCCCCAGACTTCATCAGCATCATACCAGCTCCATGTTTATCGAGCGTGTATCCGGGCGGCATCAAGTGTGACCAGCGACAAACATCAACACCCACCTTTTATCTGTCAAGGACCATGGCTAGATAGAAAGCTACTCATTGAATGTCACCATCCCCCTTAGGAAGCAGTCCCCACAGCCGGATGAGATATGTGACATGGGGCACCAAGGTCGCCATGTTTCCTGTGTGCGGAGGAGCATAGAGGTTAATGGGAAATGAAGGAGAAAGACCCTTTGTTCTTCCTTTAAAAGGGCCAGCCAGGAAAGACGTGTGGCTTTCTCTGACTTTTCTCTGACTTTCATTTTACTGAATGGCTGCGATAGGAGACGTCCACCGTTTTAATTGTGTAGTGGACTGCCTTTTGAGAGTACAGTGCAACAATGCCAGGAAGTAGATCCGAAAGGTAATGGCTGTTCCTGTCGAGTGATGCCCAGTCAGCACACAGTTTTATCTAATTTGCAGAGTAATCCATGAAGCCAGGGTACCACTGTTGGCGATAAGGAATTGGAAATGGAGTGACTGCTTTGGTTAAAAAATGGTTGTTACAACATTATTTAGGTATTGCACTGTAAAGTCTTTTGTCTGGACATACTCATCTCTTTCGAAGGCTCCACTTCACTGAAGCTGTCATCACTGTTTTGCTTGGAGCTTGTTGCTTCCCAATCTTTTCTTCTTTTTATTCAATAACCCTAAACCAAAGAGCACCTTGAACAATCTCTCAGCACAAGGGTTTCCAGCAGGTTTCCAGTGCTCTCTAACTTCTCCCTTTATGTCCTATAACACAGTTATCAAGCAAACTGCCAAGCTGCTTCTGTGCAACTCTGATGAGCAACAGAGAGTGGGTCTTAGCATCTAACCATGAGTATTTAAAGAGCCAAGCACCTACACACCAACAGCAGAGGGAGCGTGAAGCATCCAGTTGCCTGTCCAGGATTTCAAATCATAATCAATTGATTTCATAAAATTTATATTTGATGCATCTCTTGTCCATATCTCTACTTTACTGGGTGTCAATTCTAGAAGTATTCATGAGATGATTATATTTAAATTTCCCCTCAATTAAAAGTGAGTTTGTTGCATATTTGTGCAAGCCCGTCCATGATTGGAATTATAATTCATTTGTACAAATTGCACAAATCTCCCAGGATTAGCAGATCCTGTTTTTCTGTTAATGGGGTTTTTGACTTTTAGGCCAGTACAAGCTGACAAATTCCCCCTCCATGTCTTTCGACCATATGCTGGAATTATGAAGCTCTGCCACCCTTCTGCAGCTAACAAGCGGGTTGTGATGTAGTTGAAAATTACAAAGTCTGCTTGAAGTGACGATTCAGGTAATTAGGAAGAGGTCGCTAGACCCTCCTCCCCACGCTTAGGGGGGTGTGAATGACAATAATTGCTATGCTGTGAAACAAACTTGCTGAAAGTTGTTTTGCCGGATGGAAGTCATGTGAGGGAAGCCCCAGGAGTGTTTGTCGGTGCCTGCACTTCATTATCAGGGCGATTAATAAACGGGCGCATAGACAGATGGCCCGTCTCCCTTTCTCACGGGCCGCGCACTCTGAAACCCCAGCAAAATGAATCCGTGTATGGAAGCACAGGGCCCCGCCAAATGTGTCAGGATCTGCTAAATTGGAGTGCAGACATAAAATTGAAGTGACATTAATAGATTACCTGGAGTTGATTTGCATTTTCAGAGTTATTATGGGCGTGGGTAACAGGACTAACAGGCACAGCCGTCTATGTAGGGCCTTAATGATGTTTCTGATTACGTTCTCATCACTACCGGCAGCTGGGAAAATAAGTAAAGCCTTGTCATCACAGATTTGGACGATAAATGAACAGACTTGATCAAGGGGAGACGTATGGAAATGAGCAAGATGCAGACCTTTATCAGAGCTGATCGTCTCACACTTCCAACATACAGCAGATACCTCACTGTGATCACAGATGATTTAATACCCACACAGTTTTGTAAGTGAAACATCATCCTGCATGAAGGATAACGCTGTTAAACATTGTTATATGTTACTTCAAACTGCGTGTGTGTATGTTATGTTGAAGCTGCTGTTTATCTTATGGTTCATTCTTCTTTCCTTTTCCTCCTTTCTAACACCACATATTGGAATGCAATTAGTTGCATTCAAATTGCATCATAGAGTTGCATATATACAGTACTGTAGGCTATATACTGTGTATATGGTTATTTATAGCCCAGTTGTCGTTGCACCAAACAGTTGTAATATGAGAAACCTGTGTGACTAATTAATCAAGTGCTTTACTTCCAGCATTTCTATGTTTCTTCATTTATTTTTCTCCACATCGCTGTCTTTCAGATCAATACAAGGAAAGCTTTGCTATTTTGAGAGTATTTCATGCTCCGCTTGGGCCAGATGTGCTATAAAAATCCCCTTCCTTGATATACCTAAAAATATTATTGTACTATGCTGATCTTGCAGTAAATCTTGAACATATCTTGGTCTTGGAAAGTCTGAGTCTGAATGCATTAACTGCAGTTTAACTTGAATAAATCCTAGCAGCATTTCAGGGTCACAGCAACCCACATAAGTAAAGGCAGCACATTTATAGTGCATCTTTTATCTGGCATATCTCTGTTGAGCCTTGAGCAGAGAGCTGAGAGCGAGGGTGTCTGGTGTTTGTGTCTCTCTCCTCTCTGATCCTCAACTCTGGTCTGCAGCTTGGCAGATGGGCAGAGTGGCAGGGGGCCCCTGGCCCTTTAACATGGTGGGCAGCTGGGCCAGAGCTGGGCCAGTGCTGGGCCGGGGCACATCTGACGAGTGGGCTCCCGAGTCGGGCAGGGACGGGGCAGAGCACGGCTGTGGCGATGGTGGTGGGCGGCTCGCAGGCTGAGCAGGGGTGAGGGGGGTCAGAGCGGTGAACCTGGCCAAGGCCCCGACTCTCTCAGGCCTGTCGAGCTGCCAGGCAGCTTGCCTGCCAGCCTGCCCTTTTCTGTGGCCGTGCTAAATGGGGATAGGACAGGCCTCCAAGGCAGAAAGGATTTAACTGACATGCTGGAGTTTCTCTGTAAATAACCTGCTACTCCTATCTATCTCACCTCATTTGGCACTGTCACCTGCACTTGTGTACGTGTTTCTGAGTGTGTCTCTGTGTGTGTGTGTGTCTGTGTAGTCTTATTTTTATTCACTCCTGTGATGGTCTGTGATACTTGTCACCTGTCAATAAGCCTGAGAATGTTTCCCCCTATGTTCAGCCATACCCATTTTTTCCCTGCCAATAACTGCGCAGATGATGGAAAGTAATTGCTAATTCAGAATTTTCTTTGCAATCTAACACTGAGCCATTGAACAGCCTATATGAGGAAAATGGGCAAGTCAGATTGTCACCTTGCCAGCACATATGTCGCTCAGAAGTAATGAAGAAACAAACACACGCATTCTCACGGTTGCTCAAAATCAGACACAGAACACATATTACTAATTCATCAAATGTTATTTATTATCCCATGTAGCTCTGAATTATGTATGTAACATCATCAGTCTTTGGTCCAGCAACGGTAATGTAAGCCCTTTAGAGTCTCCTGAGGCTTTTATTCTCTCTAGCCAGTGTAGACATTCTTACATAGCAGCACACACATGTACTCAAATGAGCATGCAAGCTCATTTTATGTGCACACATATATGCACTCTCACACACGCGCAAGTCCAAACACACATAAACACCAGGTACTAACGTGCATACCTGCCCTGGCTCTATGCTAACATAAATCCAGCATGCAGTTGTAAAGATGGTATTGTTCAGGTGTAATTTGTCCCCACTCCCCTGTGTAGCCTACAGACTCGTACTCTCTCTGTGCAGCTCCTTCCTTCTCCCTGCATCTTTCTCGCTCATAAACACACTCTGCTCCCTCCCTTTCTATCTTCCTCCCTCCCTGTCTCTCTTTTGCTCGCCATCCCTCTCTTTTGCCAAACTAATGCTCTCACTCGCTCTTCCCTTGAGGGAGAACAAAAAAGTAGCTGGCTTCTAGGTAATGAAGCCCTTCAATGTGATCTGCATAAGATTGCCTCCCTAGCCGGCCTGGCTGCCTAGCCCCGATGAATAGCAAAAGACTCTCAATAAGATCAAGGACAAAAAGCAGCCCCCTCCTTAGCCACACTGCTGTTTCTTAAACAAAGTCACCCCTTTTTGCAGCAACCACGAGGCAGAAAGGGAAGAAAAATGAAAAGGAGGGAGGTAAATGACAAAGTTGATGAAAGGGAAGTTAAATGAGAAGAAGTGTGTGCATGTTTGTGTGCGCCCTTATATGCTTGCTAGTTGGTGCGTGCCTGTTTTTATAATGTCAGTGAGGAGAAAAAGGGTGTGAATAGTCAAGGTTGTAACTAATGGCATCCTCTGTGTCATCACAATGACAGGATGTGATTTGATGGATTAGAAGTACAATTCAATGGAAACTGAATCTGAAATGTATTTGGCCAAATAACAGTTTGTTTTATTGATTTTGGTGAAGCGATTTTTTTTTCTTTATGTTTTACTTAGATGAGAATTAGATGAAAATCTTACAACCCATCATATCTCAGGCTACAGCCTGGTTTTAATTAAAAACCTGCAATGAAAATTTTTGCAGGCTCAGAATGCATATGACACTCCTCTTTGGGATTCACACGGTCACACACTGCTGGTCGTTGTATTAAAGTTGAATCCAGTCACACCATGAACAGAACCAGGAGCAGGAATGATGCAACAGTGTTAAAGCAAAGCATGAGGTCACATGTTCAGGAGCAGTTTCCCACTCGACTCCCCTGCTGTGCTGCTGAGCTGAGCAGGGGACCTTCACATCCATGACACTGCAAGTTTTACAGTGTTGTAGTGAACAACATTTTTGGCAGTTTTTGAAAATTGTTGTTAGAACTTTTGATTCAGTGAATGACAGTACACCAGTATTTGTATGCACTGCCAAAACAAAATAAAATAAAATAAAATAAAATAAAATAAAATGATTTAGTCTTAAATTCATTTTAGAATCTTTAGAATCTGACTGTGAATCAGACTGTGGGAATTTTTATCATATTAGTGGGCTGCTCTGCCTTTTTTCTACATATTTGTACAAGTGAAACTGCATTGGAAACAATTGGGAATTTCTCATCACACTGGCAGATTTTTTTCACTTAAGAAAACAAGATTTTAAGGCTTAACATGAGGTAAAATTGGCTTGATAAGATGGACACTGTTTGCAGTGTGTTTTGTTTATATCGATTAGACCTTTACGTTATGACAGTTTAAGAATATTAAAGTATAGCTGTAAGGAGCAATTTATGGGATCCAAGCATAATGCACTGTCTTCAACTTAATGTGACCTTCAGAATGAATTTGAGTTTGAATTTGAATTCATGAATTCATGCTATATCAGTATTTTTATTCATGTGGGGAAAAAAGCAAGGTTGCATGGGATTGGAGCCCATGACCCTGGGGTTGAACTGTAAGTTCTCTGTGCACTGCACTAAGAAGACTGTTGTACTAAAGGCATGTTTATTAGGTCAACACAAAGGCAAATTTTGGATCAATTTACACAATCAACTTTTACACAATATAAACTTTTTGCATTGGTGGTCCCCCCTAGGATTGAAAGACAACATGTTTTGTTGCAGAAGGTTAGCAAACAATCCTAAAATGGCATTTAAAATTTCATATTGCTATTTCAGTGCAGTAGCTAAAAATTGTTTGGGACAAAATGCAAAATAGCGGGAGATCTTCCAAGGGAAATCTTCACAATCGAAGTTCATTACATAGATAGATGCATTTGGACGCAGGAGATCCAGGAAAAAAAAATCATTTTGGTGCAAGCCCTATGGTTCATAGTTTACGGGCAACAATGTAAATATGTTATTATAGTGACCACCATCTGGCCAATTTGTATCTTTTTTTTACTATGGGGGTGGGGTGGGGGTCCAACATCTCTGACAAGCATGGTCACTGTAGCTCTTACAGTTTCTGAGATCCAGATACTTGTAGTAGGGAAGACTGGAAAGAATCATTCGTCCAACCACTTATGAGAGGGCTGCAGCACCTTCGGTACCTGGAGCCCCAGAAAGAAACCACAGCAATTTTCCATCTAGAACTGAAAGACTTCAATTTAGATGGCTGAACAGTCCCACAGTCTCACTGTCCCACATGCCAAATTCAAACACCCTCACTGTGTGTATCAGTGTACTGTAGAATACAGGGTTGAATATTGTCTTTTGGGCAAATAAAACATTAGAAATAATGTATTAATGTAAATAAGAAATTAGTTTTCACTTGGGTCAAAAGCTACGCTGGAGGACATTGTTATGAGATGTCAAATGTTAGAAATAACTGGATCCCCCAATATGACACATTATCAGAACTGGCAATTCAAAAGGAGGAGAAAATAATCTAAATTGCCTCCTTGCGTGTGACTCTCTCTGTGAGTGTATGTGTTTGTGTGTGTGAGTGTGTGTGTGTGTGTCTATGTATATGTATGTGTGTGTGTGTGTGTGTCCTCATCAGCTCCGTTATATATCAACCCAAAGTGACAAGGGAATTTTTGAAGTCATGCTGGTGAGTGGGAGGTCCTCTCTGCATCATCGCTATAGCAGAACGAGGCGAGGAGGGCTCCAATTCGCACCTCAGACTTGGCAAACGCTTACTCATATCTGCTCGGATGCCAGAATGCTTTCTCACACGCATTTTTCAGTTCAGAGCCGTGGCTCACCTATTAATTATTCAAGAGGAGAGTTGTGGATATTTAATGTGGTGTTGTAGGGCCTTTTTCTCTGCACTTTCCTGCTCTGCATTCCTCCCTGTGTGCCACTCTGCTTCCACTTCCCACTGTATCTTTTATTGTGTGGTATGTCATTCCCACTTACTCTCCTCTTTTTTCACAAAGCCAGAACTTTTGGCTCTACGGCTCTAGGATCCAAAAATACAGCAGATAAGTTGGCATGTGTGCAGGCGTGTGCACACTCGTGCACGTGCAGGCATTGCTTGAGTGTGTGTGAGCGAGTGTTTTAGGCCGTGCAGTCTTGTCTTGCTCCAGGTGGTTTTACAGTGTTGAGCAGCGAGAACAGGATCCTCTGCACTCTCATCCCTCCACGTCTGCATTATTAATTGTCTGAGGTACCAACCATAGCTGTTTGGCTCCCGCGGGCGCCCACATAGTGCTCACTCCCTAAAATTAAAAGCAGAGATTGCATCCCATTGAAAGACATAATAACAGTCTTTAAAGTCACATTAAAAACTCTTTATTCACACAGAGTAAACATTTCAACTCCAGTGGAAAACAAGAATAAAGCTGAGGTGGGGAGAGACAGAATGAATGCTCTCCAAATATCTCCTGAGTAAATACACATGCACATGCACTGGCATCTTGTTATTATTGTAGTTCTTATTATTACTATTATTTATTTATTTTTTTTTATGACTTGGTTATTTGTGGTGGAACACACCTTACTGTGGTTAGAAGGAAGATTCATGTGGCACCGCCGGTGACGGAGGGGATTGGCCAATGCAACATACAGTAAATGGAAAGAAGGGGGGGGGGGGTTC